>OY796894.1:22681617-22826091 GCA_963680785.1 Diplosoma virens | reverse complement strand
GGTTGTAAACATAATCGGGAGACGAAGAATGAGAATGCATACTTTTTTCATTAAACTTTTTTAAACATTTTTCAAAAAACCAAATTGGGTAACCGTTAGACGCAAACATATATCTAAGACGTAAGACGTTAGACGTAAACATATTTCATATACATAAACATATTTTCATGTTCGTGCGATTCGAACCTGACATACATTGGTATGTCAACTCGTCATCTGAGCACTAGGGTGGGGGAGCACTTAGGTTTCCATTTGAAGACTGAAAGCTCCGTCAAGGATCATATCATGTCATGTCATAGTTGCTCCAATATAAAATTCAGCATTAATTCGTTTAAAATAATCAAAAAATGCAGTTCTAATTTTGAAACCAAAATTCATGAAGCGTTATTGATAAAAAAACATAACCCCAAACTTAACCGACAATTATTTGCTAATGGTTCATCATTTTTATTAAATATATTTTAGATTAGTATTTTGTGTTATTTGGTTTTGATGTATCGGTAGTGTTGTTGTTGTCATTATGGCGGTCGCATTTCAAATTAATTCCTTTATGTTGAAAAAACGCGTGTAAAAAAGATGTGACAAATAATTACGTCACTCAAATCATTGACTTCGTCTTTTTAAATTACAGTACATAGTTTTTGTTTTTTTTTCTTAAATCAGTTATTTATCTGAAGAGGGCTGAGGCAAGCCAAAAACGTTTATGGTTTTTTCTTTTGTTTATTTTCGTTAAAAAATTTTTTTTTAATTTTTTTTTATTTTTTATTTATGATGAATACATTTATGCTGCTATATTTTGTCGTTTTATGGATTAAGAAAACATTTTATTCTCTTCCTAAATTGTATTATTTTAACCATGAAACTATTGGTTATAACTACAAAATGCCAAAGGTTCGGAAAAAAACTCGGAAAATTATGATTCTAAACACTGTTGAGAGTTGTCACACTGCTCATATTATCGTACATTAGTTCACTTTTCATAGGCACTTTCGTTTGAAGCAGAATATTTTTATTTGAAAACGGTTCAAGAGAAGAGTCCACTTGATGGTGTTGGTGAGCTGTGCGTGTTTCTGCAAATGCCGCCAAAAAGCGACGTTTTTCTTCGTATGTTAACTTGAGTCCACGACAAAAAAAAGCATATTCAAGTCTTTCCCATCCAAGAACAAAAATCTCCGAGATGCTTAATAGACAAGAGGAAGCGCCTGTTTATAAAAAAGTGATTTTAAATCTACGCTTGCAGACTTTACAAATTTAAAAAACTGTAATAACCTACAGTTGAAAAGAAAACTCTTGAATTTATACAATTTAATAAAAAAATAGGCTTGGATAGAACTGAATTCCAAAAATTTTTAGAGAAAAACTAAATTAATTATTAGATACAGTCAGGGGCGCCGGAAACGGAGACAGAGGGCAATTGCCCTTATTTATTCTTGAAATGTTCTTGAAACCCGGCGGCACAAGGGGACAGATTGTGCCCTTTGAAATTTGTATTAAAAAAATATTTTTTTAGTTTTGCTCTACTATTAATCTATATAGTCTCGATCACCATTAAATTCGACGTTGTTCGTAAAATTACAAAGACAACCTGAATCCTAGTACAGTAATGAAAGACAAGATAAAAGTTTTAACTTATGCAATATACTGTAGATTCATTTATATTTCAAGTGACCTAACCTTCTGGCAAACTCCCTGTTCTATTTGAATCACTAAATTGAATTATATCTTAGCCGAAAGTTTCACAAATAGCATTTTTTTTGATTAATAATCGATTTTCGATTCATTTACTCATGGCAAATAACCAAATACAACAATTCTGCCTAGCGTTCTAAAAGAAGAATGAAACATCAGAAAATTTCTAATTGCTTACAAAGAGCAACAGTTTCTAGAAATAATTATGAAAATTTTGATTCAGAACCGAAAAATCGTGGCATTAATCCAGTTTCAACAAGCAAACTGTCAACTTTGATTACTCAATGCTCACTTATAGCCGACATTAAAATCTAAAAATAAAAACACCAAGACCAAGCGCGTGACATTCTTTTCCCTTTAAGGACAGTGGTATATATATGTGTACCATGATTTTGATTGTAACGTAACATTTTATAAGTTTTGTTTGTTTTGATGTGCTTGAAGAAGAACCTGCAGACCTACATGTTTGTATTAAGTTATTTAACAAAAAAAGTAACAAAGATATCAAACTTTGAAAACAACAAAAATTCAACGACCACGCCTTTGAAAAAAGCAACAGAGATATCAACAGTGTGCGAAGTTTTAAACAGAAAGCCGACAAGCAAGAAATGCTTTTTGAAAATCATAAATTGCTTCAAATTTACTGCGGCATAGCTCTCGTTTCGGCTTCTGCAAAAAGGAGTTTCAGGGTCAGGAGAAGAACAAAAACATGGCTTAAAAGCACTATGAGAGATGCCAGTCTCAATAATCGAAGGTTCGCAAATACTCATGCGAATTTGTTGGACACTATCAATGTACAAGCCGTCGCAGATGACTTTGCCAAAGCAAGCGAAACACTAATAAATTTTTTTAGGTTACAGTTACATCAATCATTCAGCGTTTAATAATTGACATCATATCTTGATCTAACGGGCCATTCATGGTCATGTAATTACCTTTTTTCTCTTACGCAATTGTTAATAGCTCTCTTTCTATCTATTTGGCATATTCGTATTCTTGATAGCGTAAATATTTCAGCCAGCGTTGTGTTGTCGGTAACTAAAAAGTATTTAGGGGAAGGCGGGGCAAAACGAACATCTGCTTTATTTCTTTTAATTTTAAAGTTTCCCTTAATTTTTCAACCTTCTTCTATTTTCCTTTTTCAGTTAAAGTTATCAAATTAAAATTGAAAGCTTTGTAATTGCTTCGGGTGCTTTACAGGTGAAAATGTGTTTGGCAGAGATTTGTTAAAATTGGATACAAAGTAAAGTCGATCTGTTGATCAATCGATGACTAAATTTAAGCGTTTTTTGATGCTAAGTGTAGTGTGACAAAGTAAAATTTAAATAATGTTTATGATTAAAAAAAGATTTTAAATAGCCGCCTAGCATGTTGATTGCTAAAGCAGCATGTTTGGGGCAAAACGATCACAGGTATAAAACTGAAATTGTATGAAATTGTACCAAATGAAAATTATCACAGTTTCTGATGCAGAAAGCTGATAAGTTGTGTGTCTGATTTAGACTTTAATAGCCTATATCTACATATCTTCAAATGTAGCTGCGACAAGCACTTCGAACAAAGAATTAAATTTTACTGTGAATGAGTGTAATAAACTGGCTAGCTGTACTGCTTCTAAACAAACTAACGAAGAGGAAAAAATTTTTCCTATCCCATCTTCCTACTGCGAAGTTAATACATAAAAAGTGTAAAGCAAAACAGGCCACCCATATTATTGGTTCTTGGTTTGAAAAATCTATCACTGTGAGCGAAACAGCATTGAAAAGATTAAATTAAGCCTACGTTAAAAAAATGAATAAATCAAATAAAAACAATGAAGCAAATTATATCTGTTTGCTTTGTATACAACCTTATGAAGAGCCACCAGCAGTGATGGCTTTAGTTTGGTGCAAACGGAGCGGCCGCACCGGGCCTCCCCCCTTAAAAAACATTTAAAAAGCGGTTCCCCTACGCAAATTGCTCTATTTCTTCATAGTAGCACCAGGACGGTGTCACCTTAAAATGAATACCTTTTTTTAAAAAATCACTTTGTTTTGAGACATTAAAAAGTGGCCACTCCTAAAACGATAAACGTTTTTTTTAAGATCACATTTTTGGAACACTAAATAGTGGCCCCTAAAACAATAAACTTCTTCTAGAGATCGCTTTGTCACTTTGCTTCGAAACATTAAAAAGTAGCCCTTCTACTTTTCTTGTACTGAACCCCATCTTTTGTAAGGCCATCACTGGCCACCACCCTACTAAATGTTTGCAGTGGTGTGACGATAGATGTTCACATTATAAACTACTGCCCAAGAATCTTTTCGTGCAATTCTACGTGCAATCAATTGTGTTTAATTATTTTAGCACTACCATGTCTGTGTAAAAAATGTTTCTATTTGATTTTTTTAGTTGCCACAATGCAGAAGTACTAATATTAATAGGCTACTTGAAATTTAAAACAATGACCCTAACGGACACTATGACCTTTATGGCCCGAGCCCGGGGCAAAACGGACATGTAAGTAAAATATATATTCTTCTAAAATAAAATTTTTATGTTGTTGTCACAGGTTTTACATTATATTTATGAGATAGTATATTGTCAGAGCAATTATAAAATCTTTTTTCGTTTATTTAAGTCCAGTACCGGAGCCGTTACGCCAATTTAAAATAACTATGACCGTTTTGTCCCGTCTTTCCCTACTGATTAACATGTGGAAAAATTTACTGATATTTTAAAGCAAAATTCTTTCGATCTGTATCTATCTGCCTTTGGCTCCCTGTATGAATAGGTACACAATATTTCCAAAGTGCTGAATCGGGACGTTCGTCAAAAGAAAAAAATTGTCCCCAAAAAGAAATGATCTGTAAAAAAAGGTTTTCACTTTGAATTTGTCTCGGATTTCTTGATTTTTGTCGCTAAAAAGTGGTCTCTAAAAAAGGTCTTCACTTAAAATTGGAAATACCGGGACATGAGGGTTAACCGGGCGGAACGCCGCGACAAAGCCTAAAAATCGGGACTGTCCCGGATAAAACGGGACGTATGGTAAGCCTATGTATGGACTTTGCAATTGTTGAATGTTTTCAAAACTGTATAGTTTTCGTGCTTTTTACAAAAATTTAGTCGTGGGTATGTTGGGTAGTTTTAGGCTTAATAACGAGTTCATAGATTTGCATTTTTTTAATGTGTAAGCTAATCGAGAAACAACCAACTTAAAATAAGCCATTATTTCGGCTATTGTAGTGAGTGGTCATGGCAGAGTTAACTGAAAATCTTTTACAAGATGCAGCACACCTTTAACATTAAAATTTTGAGCTCTGGGTTTATTAGAAAGGGTTGATATTGGCCGAAAAATTGATCGCGAACCAAAATAAAACTTTTCCAAGATACCGATCTGTCCCGCGCAAACTGAAATTCTATCAGTCAACCAAAATTTCAAATTGCAGCATGCTTGCCAAAATTTGCTTTTGTTGGGAGTGCTTTTTCAACAAAAATTGCCCTTTTTTTGAATTTTGCCCCTCGGACACAAAACTCCGGCTCCCCTGGGTACAATGCAGATCCCTGTGCTTATGTGGCTTTTCGTAGCATTAAAACATAAAGACATTATTTGAACGTTCAGTTGGCTGAAAAATCATATTTAACTAAAATGAGCGAACCCGTAAAGTTTCTTTTCCAAAAACGCAACAAAATGACGCGAGTGAGTTTTGAATTATAACCTCTTCGAAAACGTTCGTCATGAATACGGCGTCTATTCACCGGGCCACACTTTCGACCAATCAAAAAACCATGGTTTGAAGCAACAAATTTTTAATTTAGAGAGAGAAAAGCTTAATCTTTTGTGGGCATCAAGGCTACTTGATTTTAAAATAATAAAATTTTTTTTCGTTTCATTGGTATTCTTTTTCACTCAGATTAGATCTGTATATAAAATCACTTTTTTGATTTAAAGAACAATTTCTCTGACAGTTTTTTCTGGCGGGCATGACTTTAAACTGGTGGTCTAGCCGAGCCAAGATTACTACTTCGTACTTATTTCTAAGAAAGTGCTAGAGTCTATTTTGAAATTAATTCTATCAGCCTATAAAGAGTTTTGTTTTTTGTAATAAGCTTGTTTCTAAATTTTGGCTCCCCAAACTTTCGTCCCGACGTTATTAGCATATGACACTTACAAAGATTGAGCCGATCATTTTCTTCTGGTCTAATGAGTCTTTCATTTTTATGAGTCTTTTGTAGAAAAACATTATGTTTTTTGTACTTTTGAAACGAAGGAAAAAGCAATGAAATGCTGCATACTTGCATATGAAATTTATTGACCTGCGCTTTATATAGTCCTATTTTGCAAAAGCACAATCACTTATTGTTGTTTTTTAATGTAGGCAAACTAAATTTTTACTCGAACTAAATCTAAATCAACAACGCCATTGCATATGAAACTTGCAATGGTGTTGTTGATGGTGTACAAGAACCACTCATAAAAAAAGGAAAATAGAAGAGCTTATTGACTTTCTTTCTAAAACAGCAGACAGCTTTCAAAGAAATAAAATTAAGAAAATATCTTAAGCAGCATTAAAAAAGAAATGTCATTTTATGAATCAACTAAAAATGCCCCGAAGTTCTAAAAAAATTGAAGCTCTGCCCTAATTCAATTCCACCTTCTTCAGTGGAATTTGAAATATGCTTTAGTGCTGCCTGGCACTTTATATCAAAGCTAAATCGTATCAAGTGATGTTACTTAAACAAATAATTTCTTTACTTAAAACCCAGCCCTTGTAGAATAGAGTATTTTTTGTATTTTTTATTGATTTTTTTGTTTCGTATAGTGCTTGAGCGCGCAAAGAAGTAAAAAAATCAATATCACAAATAAAAAATGCTCCATTTTGCGCTGAGCTCTCACGCTACTATCAAGAATATGGATGGTATCTGAAAAGTACAGTGAGCTAATTTTATCGACCTTCTGGTACTTCGGGTTTCGAAGTGTCACTTACCCAGACCGTACATAAGCCACAGCAAGCAAGTTTTTTCCATTGGCCTTGAAACAAAGCAATCCGTCTTATTTGGACACGGCCAACGTTTGCATTGGTACAATTCCGGAACAGAGAATCCGTAGAGAAAATATTGTCCGACCAAAAAACCAATCTGCAAAATGTTAGCAATTGTTTTCTTGGTTGATTTGTACCAAAGGTATCATCATGGGTCGCAGACTTAAACTTCTTTGAGGCGAACAAATATTTAAGAATAAAATACGAAAGTGAAAGTATTCTGAATTGTAATATGAATTCTAGTGCTATAAACAAAATCGTCGCTAATTCAATGAAAAAGTTGCGCAATAGTTATTCTGGGAAGAAGAATTATAATAAAGAAAAACAAGAAATTTTGAAAGATTTGCTATTTCTTTTGCTTAGATTCAAAAGTCGAAAGGGTATCAGAAAAAAACAATAATTATTAATCCTCACAGCCGTACCAGCGAAAAAAGTTTGGGGAGGCAATACACTTTTGTCCAAATTTTATTGACGATTGCCCGGTCTAAAATAGAACAAAATACCAATCATTTTTGTCTAAAAAACTGGTGAAAACTAAATTTAAAAAAGGCTATGGCTTTCAAACTGTTTTTCTCCTTTCTCCACTCAAAAATTTTTCCTCATTTTTGTCCTAAAAGACAGGCGATGAATAAAATATAAAAAAAATCGTCATTTGAAATCTTGAAAACTTTTTCGGCGCAAGCAGTTCGTCATCGGTGCCTAAAAATTCTGGTTTTTCCCAAATAATTTCTTGCCGTTCCCCGAAAAACTCTGATTTTGTCGAAATTTTTGAGACTTGGGGCAATTACCCCCTACCCCCGGCTCGTACGGCTATGTTAAACCTAATTCAAAACATTACTAGCAATAAGACAAAACCAGTTCGTGATTTTTTTTCAGTCTTTCCTCGGAAAGTTTGTATTTTGACTTACTTCCAATCCAAATCGCAAAACAACGTGCCACCAGTATACTCTATATATTTGAGGATTCTTAAGCATTTCTTTAGTTTCTTGATTTATTTTTCTCTTTTTTTCACAAGTGTATGGTTTTAAAAAGTTGATCTTCTCTTCTTCGCTGCCATGGAATGAATGGATATTTCTAGATCTAAACGGATAGTAAGAAGAATAGTATAGCAAAGAAGAACACAAAGTAAATTTATAAAATTTGGTCAAAATAACATTCCAAGGAAACAATGGTTTACGCAGACATTTGTCATGGGGGGTTGCGAACCAAAAAACACGATTTGTATAAATGAACCTGATCATGGACCGATAATTTTTCCAAAATTAGATTAAAACATAATATAGGTTTCTTCACTTTTTGAATACCTTTTAGTTGCCTAAATTTTTTTGCCTAATCGTAAACACAACAATTAAATATCAGTAAATTTTTCTTGAGTTAAACTCACTGAGAAATTGAATTAATTCAGCTCAAACGAATTCAATTTTAACAATAGTTACAATTGCAAAGCAATTATACAAAACTGAAATCAACGATATTTAGCTCAGTGTTTCTCAAAGTGATCCACTTGGCCACTAAGGAGGAATTTGTAATCTGAAGGGAGGAATAATCGTTGAGGGGGAATTTGAAGAAAATGTAACTTAATCTAAAGTTGTTTAGTGATAACTAAAATTGGCCCGTCCTTATGATTGCATCTTGGCAGCTCATAAAAGTTGTTTCATTCGATTGAAGATTAATTTTTTAGTCTTCACATGCACGAAGCCCTATTTCGCTTGTACAAAAACTGCATGAAAAAAAGCAAAGACTGAAAAAAGGTTGTCGTCTTTGCAGTATGAAAAAGCATCCACTGCGGGTCAGACACAAACAGGAATGGGCCCTAGAGTTTATCCTTTTACTACCCCAGGCTGCTGTATTTCCCGGATCAGATGCTGGAAATGATGGTATTGAACCAGCACTAGGTTTTGTCAACAAGAACCGTCAACAACCTACTCCATGTGGTGTGCAATGTAGGCTTTGAGGCTCGTCGTTAAGACGTGGTCTACGGTTTGTTCAATGGCTTTGCACTTTTTCCCAAAGTAGCGCGACCCCATTTTTGCATAGACGAACGAAATCGCCCAACACCAGTCCGCATGTGATTGACCTTATCCTAAGCTGCTCGAGGCAAGCCCATTTCAATAGGCCTAATATTGGTCATGGAATGAAAGCACGGACCCTGGATGTAGTCTCACAGTACTTTGTGTTCTGTCTATGATTCTTTCACCGGGCAACGCGGATGCCAAGTTCGTCGAGGTTTTTAAATAGATTCCGCGCAGCAGGCACAAACGGGCGTCTAGATCTTAGTCTCCCTTAATAGGCATACGTATGAGAAACCCATTGGAAGACCATGCAGTATATGGTTGGTGTCCAGAAAGCCACGGTTAGCTCAGCTGGCTGGATGCCTAAAAGTATTGGTAGGTGGTTTGTTGGAGTGGGACGCAGGCATTTAGTGACAAACCGCAAAGCGTCATTTAAGATAGTGTCCAGAGGCGAGTGTGAGCACTACGATAACAGACCATAAGGTGTGTAGTACTCAGATGTCGAGCAGGCTAGAGATAGAGTAGCAGTACACATGTTTTGGCATCAACACCCCATCACAAGCCCGCATGTTGTATCAGCGGTGGGACGCGCAAAAATAGTTTCTATGCATTGCTACAAGGTGGTGGCCGACTGTGAGCGATCTATCCAGCTTTACCCCAAGACAAGTTGAGACCGGAAAATGGGGTAAAAGTTTAATGCAGTAAGAAATCTTTAGTTTCGGTTATTTATATGAAAGTTTGCTGTCACCATTTTTGTGTGATTGAGCTTCAACCTCCAAGCCTGAAGATACGTCAAAACTTTTGACTTCCAAATCTTTTTACTGTTTCAGTTTCCAAAAGAGTGCAATATTGCAAGACCGGGCGCATTGCAAACTTTCTGGAGATTGTAGAAAGCAGATCGTACGTATAGATATTAAAAAGAAGGGGAGTCAAGACTGATCCCAAAAAACAAGTTTTCAGACGGAAGAGCCTGCTTTGTTTACTGTCACCGGTAGTAAGAATAAAAACTTTGGTTTGGGACAAGTTCCTTGATCATCCTAACCATTTGCTTATCCGCAGAAGTCTCGATTTTGGTTTGAAACTTATTCAGGCCATTCTGTTGTATCCTTAATAAGACACTTTTACCTGCTTGGCGGTTTTCGCAACCAACTCCAAATTCCAGTCATATGCCTAATAAAACCTAAAAAAAAAGCAAAATAACAATAATTTCAACCATACAGCAATATCTTGGCATCTCCGGAACCAGGTCGTGGTAATTACTTGACAGTAACCGGGAGGGACACCGGAACAAAGCCTAAAAATTGGGACTGTTCCGGCTAAAACGGGACGTATGGCCACCCTACTTATATAGGCAAAGAAATAAAATTACGTCTTTTATTAAACCCAGTTCTCAAAGTTTTTGCTGTATTCCTCCCTTTCAGGACTCTAGTGCCATTATTCCTCCCCCCAAAAAAATACCTCAATGATCAAAGCGAAAATTTTGTTTTTTGTCTTTATCCAAATTTGTGATCCTAATTCCGGTTATCCCAGGAAGTTCAAAAATTACCATTTAAATTTGTATCTGTCTTGGATTTCTCAATTTTTGTCCCGAAAAAGTAGTGATCTCAAAAAAAAGAAAAAAGGTTTTCAATTTTCCCCTGGTCTCCCCCCGGGCTGGCTCGACTATGATTATGAAGGATGTACCAGTTTTTTTGGGTCATTCTACATTGTACCAAGATTCTCAAATTCTTCCCCAATTCCTCCCCTAGTGATTTTTCCTCCCTTGAGATTTCCAATTCCTCCTCCAAGCCAAGTGGCTCACTTTGAGAAACACAGAATTAACCTGTAATTAAAGTAATAATTTCATAAATTTGCACAACAAAGTTTTTCTTAGTAACTTGGTGAATAAGCCAACAATATCAGTCATGAGCTTTACGTTTTTAATCGGATCCAAATCGCATCCAAGATGATATAATTGTTCAAAAAACTTCAACTAAATACGTCTTTAATTGGAATTAAATATCAAACAATATTTAGAACAAAAACAGCCTTAAACAAAACTTATAATAGAGAATTTAAACGAAGTACAAAAATTTTTTCGTTTTTCAAGACTTTTCGCAATATTTTTCATAAAAATGTTGATATTCTTTTTTTATTAATGAACCTAATTTTAAGTTTTTAATCTTAACGTACCAGTGACAAGAAGCCTAATTCAGTAGCGTATTTTAGGTGGGGCATTGTGCCATGGCCTGCCTCCCTTGTAGATTACTAATACAAAAAATCAGAGACAAATTCAAAATGAAAACCTTTTTTAGAGATCACTAAGATTTTAAGAAAAATCGACAAAACCGAGACAGGTTCAAAGTGAGGACCTTTTTTTACCACTTGAAAAAATGTTTCCACTAAGCATATTTGATTGTGTTTGTATTCCCCTCCTTTCAATAATCTTCGGTACGCCACTGGCCTAATTAATAAGAAATGAAACCGATGGATTGCAAAAGACAAAAGTAAATTTTTAGCGGCTCGCTTTCATTTTTACTTTGAAAGGAAAATCAATATACTGTATTTGTTGAAAACTGTTAAATGAATAAATGATTTTGCCATAGCTATTACCACTTAGTTTTTTCATTTATCTCGTGAGCGTGGTCGAGTGGCTAGAGCGCCGGTATAGTGATCGACATGGTCTGGGTTCTAAACCTACTCGCGCCATTCTGTTCTGTCTTTGGAAAAGACACTTTACGGCACATTCTCCTGCTTGGTGATCTTGGCAAGCAGTTCTAAATTTCAATCATATCATGATCATTTTCAGAGAAAACATTAAATTAGTTCATTGTATTTCCCTTTGCCCGCTTGTCCTTTTGTGGTTACGGGGGCAGCAGCTCGAGTTGAGATCTCCTAGCATCCAGCACTCCTGCAACTAGCGGCAATTTCAAGGGTGGAATTCCAAGACGTGACCATACCAGGTCTTCAACATAACTCTGCCAGTTCTCGGTCGCCCAAGTAGCCTTTTGCCACTCAGAATAGTATCCATTAGTTGCTTTGCTGTTCGCTCGTGGGATATTCGTGTCACGTGGCCATACCAGCGCAGTTGCAATCGTTCTATGCCGAGTAGGAGTGGTTTGAGAGTTTGACGAGTGTCAGTATTCAATTTTAACCGGACAGCAATATCTTGGTATCTCCGGAAGGAGATCGGGATAATTGCTCACCCTATGTATTAGCGTCTCCGTCGCTTTTCTGTGAGTCACTAGATTAATTTAGAGATAAATTAAATTAAAAAAAAAAATTAGTCGGCAACCAAGAGTCTTGAGTCAGTAATCCTATAAGACCACCCACACTATTTACTTTGTTCAGGATCAATTTAATTGAATTCTTTATGTACAAATGTGGCTTTAGAAAATTAGCTGCCGTACATCAGGTCAGCAGGCCAAAAGAAACTTTTGTATCTCACTGAGACTAAAGTAAATTACTGAACTGTCAACTTTTGAAAATAACGAATTGAATAGGTTTTATAGTAGTAATCTAAAAATGTTATATATCCACAAAGCCTTAACCAAGTGCGGTGTTGAAGTGTTTGAAGTTGAAATCCCAAGGTTAAAAACACAATTATTTGAAGCAATTGACTTTTATCTCTTACAAAGAAAAACCAATTCAATTTTTTAACTGGTTTGAATGGGATTATTGGCCACAACTTCCAGCTATCGCCAAAGATTGAAAAGAAAAAAAGTTATTCAAATTTAGTTGAAACTTACACCTTTACAAAGACATTTACAAAAGAAAATCCCAAAAAAATTGTTTTGAAAAACTATTTACGTCAGCAATATGCGAAAACACAATTATTCTAAGTGAGACGGCAAAGGGTTTGATAAGCCAAAAGCAACCAAGCAGTAAATGCAACGAAACAAATCAACTTTACCATTTGATCCATTATTTGTGTGATTTAGAAAAATAGCTAGTTTTGGAGCACGTATTATAGAAATTTTTGCTATCTACCTGCAAAAATTCCTTTTTAAAACTTTTAAGAAGTGGAAATACAATTTATCAGAGAGTCAAACTATAAAGAAATATATAGAAACCCGCATAAAATTTGCTATTCAATTGACACAAAATTTAAACTCAATTTTCATGCAAACATTACGTAATAGTGCTAGCCTACATGACACTCATAAAGTTGATTAGCACTCGTAAAGCTTAAAATTATTAGCTTTATCAATTAATTAATTCGTTTATTTTATTTTGATCTTTATATTTATCCTCGTGATTCGCAGGAAAGCGTTGGAGTATTCTACTTAGAGCAGTTTTCAAGCAATCCTCCCGCCTGCTTCTGGAAATTTTAAGATATTGTTTCAAAATAGTGCTTTTAAAAGTTCAATCTTAATTTACGATAGCCTACTATTTTCTCACCGTAAACGAACCAAATCCGATTCTGGTGTCTCACACATTAAATTTGGCGAAAAGCAATGGTTTCTTTGTAATTCAAGTTTTTCAGGATGGCTCTTTAAATAATCCATTTCTTTGCGATCCCGAAATGAATACAGTTTATACAATTGGCTATGTTTTTTGTTGCATTGACATTGCCTGGAATAAATGCTGTGAACAGGCGAGGTTTTAAAGAATGGCTGCTGTGTTTTTCTATTTTTTTGCTTTTTTCCAGAAGAGCTTGAAGAATTCAAGGAATTCCGCGATTTAGTTAAAAGAAAATTATTATATTTAGACGAGATTGATTCTTCTTCATCAAGAGGAAATTTTGCAGATGCATGATATATTTTATGAGTCGAATAAAGAAAGAACAAGATAGTTGGAAATGAAACAGTCATAACCATCAAAGACCAGTAGCGAAGTTGGGAGATGGGACTGAATTGGTTGAAGCAAACATTTTGACATCCGGGGGTCAACGTGTTACAATAGAAAAATTCCTAAAAAACAAATCAGTAAAAAGAAAATTACAACACAATAAAACAAATAGAACGTTAGCGTACTGACTTTGCATTCCGCTTTTGCTTAGGGAAGCAAATTTACTATATTAAGTTTACCAATAAGTTGAAAGGGTTTTAAAGCTTTTTATAAATGCTTTTTTTTAAGTAAAAATTAGGTAAAAAACGAATAAATTCTAAGATTATTTTTAAAATGTTGAACATTTTTTGCTTCATAAATTTTTTTCAATTTCTTAACTAGAGTATATAAAGCTATGCTTGTTGTCGACTTTCTTTCGAAGCTTTTATAAACTTTTAATCATTTACCTAAAAATCTGAACTACCAAATCACAATGGAAGTAAAGATGTATGGTACTATTAGTGAAAGTCAACTAAAGACTTTCAAGCCTTCACTTCAAAAAAAGATAAAAGATTTATTGATAGCAATACGTGGAAAATTTATTGATAGCAATATTTTTTTTGTAGTTTTGTCCTGAATTTTGAGGTTAAATTGTCCTAATAATTTTTAAATACAAATATCATGCAATAAAAAACTTAATTTTTGAAATTTAACTGTACGACTAAATCTAAATCAGGGGTTCCCAACTAGTGATTGAGAGCATATCTGGTGAAAATTTTTAGTGGCGATAAAATAACGTCTGGATTAAAAATTGAATGCTCACAGTGACCAGCTGTTGAAAAAAAAACGATACAAAAAATCGCACTAAATATAGTTTGTTTTTTTTTGCTGAAAGTTCATTGGTGGTTTTGAAAGAATAGTCATATGACAAAATATAGTGTTTATAAAAGTAGGTGGTTTGCGGCAGCCTGAAGAACTTACAAATGGTTGACGGTTAAATAAAAGTTGGAAAACACTGATCTAGATTCTAGATGATTTCGTTAAATTGTTAATTAAAAGTTGTGAGTTGATATAATAAATATTTTTTAATATTATTTGTTTTCCGTTTTTTAAAGCTTTTTTAATTTCCTATATCAAGATTAAAATCTTGTTATAAACAGGGGCGCTGCAAACAGCGGAAGCGGTGCAGAGGGCAAATGCTGTGCAATACTTTTAAAATGAGGGGACACAGGAGGCAGATAGTGCCCTTTGAAATTCGAAAAATAGAAGCATTGTATTCGATTTGTCTCTACATTCATACAAACACGATCGAAATTAAATCCAGCCAAGTTTATGAAATATCGATTTGACAAGAAGCTACCACACGTTTTTTGAAAAGAGCCACACAGCAAATAACAGTAAGTTAAAAAGAAAGCAAAACTTCAAAAAAAGTGTTTTGGTTAAACAAGCACTATCAATAAATGCAGTAAAATAAACTAATGATAAAGTACTCGTTTTAACCAAAGGTTTGATTAATGATATTCTTGATTAAACTGTCATTTTTTGATCCGTCCTTTGAAAAAGGTGTGCCATCCCTGTTATACATCGTCTTGATCTAAATCAGCATCAGCGTTTGAACAGTTCGGACAATTGGAAAATAAAGTAAAAACTAAAAATTCCTTTTCTCCTCATCCAAACTAGCTTCAAAATCAAGTGAAGACAAAAAAAGAAAAAGTTCTTAAAAAATTTTTTTCGGATTCCGAAATAGTTTTCCACCAACTACGGCCCGCAACTTTTACGAAATTTTGAAAAGTGGCCCGCAGGAGTAACGACCTTGGACCACCCTGCTCTAGCATATGGCTGTAAAACAAAACAGTTTAACAGACACAAATTATTTCTATCTTTTCAAATGCAGAATTAATAATTGAGAGCAGTGGCGTACGCAGAAATTTTTCAAGGGGGGTGAGGGGGTTCGCAAGTCGAAAACACTATTATTAACAGTGATCCTGCTAATGGGGCGAAAATTTTTCCAGACTAACATTTCAAATTAGAGCAAGCCTATTACTCTTTTTAGAGCGCCTTGCAGATGCATGAGTTTTTTTTGTCTTACCGCCAACATAACTATTGGATACCGATAAAAATTTTCACGAGTTTAGCTCATTGATATAATTGAATTAAATGAGCTCAAATTCAATTCAATTTTAATAATGGCTACAATCACACATTCTCCTGCTTGGTGATCTTGGCAAGCAGTTCTAAATTACAGTCATACCTCTATTAAATTACAAGCGGACAGCAATATCTTGGGATCTCCGGAAGCAGGTCGGAGTTTACGCCTCCGTCGCTTTCCTGCGAGTCAGGAGGATAAATATAGAGATCAAATAAAAATAATAAAGGAATGGGGCCAAAGGTTTATCCTTGTACTACCCCAAGTTGCTGCACTGCCTGGATCAGATGCTGGCAGCGATGATGTTAAGCCAGCATTGGACTTCGTCATTGATAACCATCAGGCTATGTACTTCATGTCATTCCCAATGCAAGCTGTGGGGCACGCTGTTCAGATGTGGTCTGCGGTTTGTTCAATGGCGCCACACTCGCAATCCAGAAAAGGAGCGAGACCCCATTGTGTATGGACGAATGGAATCGCCCAACACCAGTCTGCAGGCAATTGATCTTAACCCAAGTTGTTCGAAGCAAGCCCATTGCTACAGGCTTGGTATTATTTATGGGTATGGAAGTACGGAACCTGGATGTGTTTTCACAGTACTCCGTTTCCATCTGTAATTTGTCAACTGGGCAACCCAGAATGGCGTCCCATCTTCGTAAATCATCTCAGCAATGTGACGCGAGAAGACATAATTTTTTACGCAATGCCACAAAATAGTGATGAATAGATAGCGATATATTTAGTTTTACCCCAAAATAAGTCAAGACTGGACAGAATGGTAAAAGTTTATTGCTGTTATAAACCTTTAGCTCACCTTTGGCTTCTTATTTATTTAAATAAAAGCCTGCCCGCACCGACTTTGAAAGACTGAGTTTCAAATTCTAGTTCTGAAAATACGCAGAAACTGTCGTGTTTTGACTTCCAAGTCCTTTCAGTCTCAAAAAAGTGCAACAATACTAGATCAATTGCATAACCAAATTTTCTGAAGATTGTGGAAGGCAGATCACACGTATAGATATTAATAAGAAGAAGAGCCAATACCGATCTCCGAAAACGGAGCTTGCTTTGCTTGCTGTCAAGTATTAGGAGTGAAACTTCGATTTCGGACCAGCTCCATAATTATTGTAATCATGTGCGTATCTGAAAGAAATTTCAGCAGCTTGCAGGTAAGATCACGGTGCTTCACGTTAAAACAATAACCAAAAGAAGTTTTTTACTTAATAACAAAAAGGAATTTTTTTCAAAAAATTTTTGTCAAATACTTTTGGGGAATGGCATAGCCTTGAAAGAAAAGTATACGACTTAAACTTTGAGAACCACTGATCTACCAGCGTATTGAAATAATTTTTGTAAAAATAAAGAACCATTTTTTTATATTTGCGTATATTATTAATTTTTTTATCGTACTTTTTAGAGTATAATCGAGTTTCTTTTAGAGATGGAATAGATACTTAAGCACTTGTTTCGCTTTTAATTGCAATGTACTTTAAGCTTGCATCTCACGCGAAAACATTGCGATAAAACAATAGACATCTAATGAAACAATAAACATCAAATGTGAAATATAGAAGACCTGACTTTTGTTGAGATATTTTTTGGTTTTAAATGTTTTACTCAGGCTAGCAATGTTTTACTCAAGCTTTATTTGACGCATTTGGGGCGATAGAAAAAACGATCTAAAAGAACAAAGTGCAAAAATGATAAAAGTTTATACCATACTACTGTATTCTACTTGTCGCTAATATGTTATTTACGTATAAGTGCATATCTCTGATCAACTTTCTTCAAGGTGGCGGGGTTGACCCCTGAAACCCTCGGTTTGCGTACCCCTATGATTGAGGCTATTTAACAGAGACTTTTTCAATGTGGCCGATATGGCTTATAATTACAAATTATCTGATGATTAGTTAGTGTAACCTTAATTAAAAGTTAAGACTATTTAAGTTATGTAGTAACTGCATATAAACATAAAAAAAAATAATTTATCGATATAAACTTTATACACGTAGTAGCCTATGCGCTTTTAAATAAATATCCGCTTTTAATTTGGCGAAGCACAAGTAACAATGACACGAAACTATTATTGTTCGCAGTAAAACAAAACAAAACAAGCAGATATATTCTAAAATTATATTCTGAAATTAATTTTTCAGTTGTATCATTTTATTTAATCAAAAAACAAAGTTGTCAAACAGATTAGTCGAAATAGATAAGCTTGTATTTTATGTTTTTAAAACCTATTTTCAAATACGTGTACTAATAACTACATTTAAACGCAAATATTTGAAATTCATACAATTATTGATCGCATTACAGCCACAGCCACAGGCGCTCAGAGCAAGGTATTTGGGAAGCAGGGGGAAAAAATTTTGCCCAAATTTTATGCAACCTTTCCGAATCCTGATTTTACATGATGCAGCAAACTCTTTATATAGCAAATATAATTACGCAGAGCGCATAACTTTCGTATGTAGCCAAAAATCTTTTTGGTGTTAATAAACAAATTTTATAGTTATAGGTTTTATGCGTTGAAATAGTCATCCGTTTCCCAAAAAAAGACATTTTTATTGTTGAATCGAATGTATCGCGCCTTGAAATAAACAATTTGTGCATAAAAAACTCTCTTTTTTCAAAACAAATATTTTTAGTGGTGCAATTTATGCCTCGACAAGTATACTCAGTTTCCAAATATCAGATTTTTGCTTCGTACGGCTATTGTAGCAGCGACAGCTCAAATTCGACGCGACAGTAGTTCTTATCTGGGGAGGAATTCCTATCCAGAGAAAAATTTCATGAACTCGTGGGAGGAATTTATACTTGGAATATTTTACTAAACAAAAGGCGTTTGAAAAAGAAATCTTGGTATGACCTTGGAATGATTATTTTTTTCAATGGAGATAACCAGTCCAGACCAAAAAAAAAGGTTTTCCACTTACGTTTGGCGGAAAATCAATTCGTTTCGAAAAACTTTTTTTTTGGTCTTCACTTGACTTTTCTGAAAAAATAATTTCTTAACATAGGTAGTTCCATTCAAGAAGATTATTTGATTTATCGAAAATAAGAATAAAAAGTTTTAAGTGAACTTAGTGAGGAATAAGAAGTTTCAAAATGACCAAAGGGAGGAATACATTAAAAAAAGATTGGAAACCGCTGCGTTAAAGTTTTAGCAGCAATGATTAGTCTTTAGATTAGTCTTTTGATTTCGTAACTAAAATCGCAATAACGTCACCTGTTCGTCGTGATAGACATGATCGCCGATTCTCGCCACGATAAGGATTCGAAAAATAAAAGTTAACATAATCCATAGTTTGCCGGGAAACGTGGCATGGATTCGAACCTGGTCCAAGATAGTGTGCAGCACATGCCACGCCATATATTTTCATAGATCAATTGATAATTAGATTGAGATCTTAAGAACGCGCCACGTTCTATTTTGAATAAATTATATAATAAAGCAACTTTAGCATGTGTATTTATGTATTTATGTGCTTGAACAACCTGAAAAAATATTGTACAGTATTACAAGCTGAACGTAAAGTGTCTGTCTTCAATTTTGCCTTAAAGTGTCTCTCCCGTGTGAAATTATTTAATTCTCTACAAGTCAAAATGCTAGAAAACAATAACTGGATGAAACCTTTTTTTATAATTTATGGGATTGGAGAAAGATTTTCATCTTTATTATAAGCCATTAAACCTACTTCTGTTTAATGAATTATTTATCGACTCTGTAAATGTTATTCTAAATTAAAATGCTTCAAAACTGTTTTTATTCATTAACAAATAGACTTAAGGCCGTTTATAGTACTTTTTTTTTTGAGCGTGATCTTTGTTTGTTTTATTGACGCTCAAATCCACTCATTTTTTCAGAAAATTGATGATTCAGAGTACGTTTACATAAAAGCACCATTTTAATATCACTTTCACTTATTAAAAACCGACAGTAACACTATTGTTTTAAACCTTTGTAATTATTTTCGCTCATGTAAAAAAATCATCTAGGCCTACATGATCCTTTGCAATCGTTTTGTAGCTAAAAAGCTTGTTTTTTGAAGTAGAACAAGTTTAGCAAACTTAAAAAAACTTTTTCGGGCGTTTAAAAGATTTTTTTTGCTACTTGGATTAATAAGTTCATTTTTATTGAAAATTGCCGTAGAGTGAAGTACGATTTTTGGATCTGACATCTACGCGTTCTAGTCTGTAATATCTACCGAATTAAAAGTTTACTAAATTTAACTTTAAAGATATAAATTTAATTTGGGTCCGGTGCTTAAAATTAAACCTTATTTTGACCCAGTGTTATTTTCCAAAGTAGTTGACTTTATAATCGATTTTGAAGCCGAGTATTTTGAGTTCTTAAACCTTGTGGGGCAATGGCCCAAGCGCGGGTGAGTTTAAGGTAAAAAACTTTCTCAGGAAGCGCCAGCATTTAGTATCAGTCCGAACCATAGGCGTACGCAAGGGGGGGGTTTCAGGGGTCAAAACCCCCCTTGAAGAATGGTGTTTAGTCATATATACAGTACATTGTAATAAATAGGCTTTAATAATAGGATTTTCGTTTCAATTGTTTACAGCACTTTTTAAACTTAATTACTGCTTGCGCATCAAATTTTGCTATCGTTTAAATTGCTTCAAAGTTAGCTAATGTACTGTACATTGCCACTGTGAAGAAGACTTTCAAACTTGTAAAATATTGAAAGTTAAGCATGGGAATAGAAATAAACTGCATGGAAACAATAGCTTCAGTTCACAATTTTTTAATGCTCCAAAACTTCAAAACATTTTGCGCAAGTCCATCAACACGATTTCGTCAACAACAAAAGCTTAAAAACTTGTTTCAATTTGTGCTATCAGATGGGTTGATCGACATGAGAGTGTTAGTACTTTTTCAAATTTAGAATTTACCGTTGTAGAAGCTTTGGCAGAAATTTCAGCATGGCCAGACAGAGAGGAACTTCATCACGAGCTCTGCAGTTGCTATCGACAATTACGCAAAGTGAATTTTGCATTGCTCTCTTAGTTTTAAAATACGTTTTTGGATACAGTGTTGTTTTGTGTAAAGTTAAGCAAAAAAAGTCGATAAACCTTCTTGAGGCCGTCAACATTGCACAGGATATTGCAAATGAGTTGAAGTGTCTTAGAGAAAAAACCAAATATGAATTTCCCCAGCTCTATATTTTTGCGCCAGAAACGGCCAAAGCCGAAGATTTTATTTTGAAAATACCATGCCCTCTTGAAGACAGACCAATCGATGCAATATTGCTGCTGTAACAGATGAAGAACATTTTAGACTAGGGATTTTTATTCTATTTCTTGATAACTTTATTGTCACTCTCAAAGCAAGATTTTCAGCCCACAAATCGATTATTGGTGAATTTCAATGTTTAATTTCTGCTGATCAAACTAGTGCACCAACTCCTCAACAAATTAAAAGTATTTAAGTTTTGGGAAAATTTTACGAGAATGATTTAACGAAATCCTGGGGAGAATTAGTGCCTGAACTGATATTATGTTACAGGAAACTTTTTCGGTTGAACGCAGCAGAAAGACCAACTGATGCGTTGAGCAGCATCAAGGAATGCACTTCCGATGCTGTTCCGAACATACATTTACATTAATGACCATTTTGTTAACTCTTCCAGTGATTCACTAGTGAACAATTGTAAAGCTTTCCACATTACGCAGACTAAAAACGTGCTTACGAAACACAAGTGGTACCACTCGAATGAATGGATCTGCATTACTAAACATTTATAGGAGCCACACGCGTGCCTTGCCCTGATGATGTAATTAACAGATTAAGTGAAAAAAACAGGCGTTTGAATATAAGCCTTTAAAAAATTTTTAAATATTTGTTAAGTAAGGTTATTTTTTTGTTCGTATGATTTTCCACCTATTGTTCTCATCATTTACACGAGTTGCTTTTAATTTGAAAAGTTTCTTGTCATGATTGAATTATTCGCACATACCTTTTCAATAGTTAGTTTTACGGTTTGGTAAAAAGAAATTCATGCTACTGCAAGATGTTCTTAAAACCAAAACACTTTATTTTTGAATGTAGGCCTAATTTTGGAAGTTTTTGCCCATTGCCAGGACTACTGAGAACAATCACATTTTCGGCTCCAAAACCCCCCCCTTTACAAATTTCTGCGTACGCCACTGGTCCGAACAGATGACCATAAAGTACTTTTGACAATACATTTGTCAGCCGCCCACTGACTACAATTCATGAAAAGCTGTTAAAGTTGCAAAATTGCCGATTGCCGATCTTTGGGCTAGGTCAATCAGTTTTAGTCGCAGTCATGACTGAACAAGCTTGAATGAATAAGATTATTAAACTTTGAAATTATTTAGCGTGTCGAAAAAAATGACGTCGCTGGCGTGACGGGATCAGGCTGTTTTAGGCGATGTGTAGATGTTTATGTTTCTTAAACAAACAGCTACATGAATAGACCTACCGGCAAAACACTATTTTGACTCAAAATAAAAAAGACAGAATTCTTTGATTACTAATGTTTTCTTTTTCAAAAATTAGAAATCAAAATAATGAGGAAAAAAAGAGAGCTTTATTGATTGAGAAGTTACAGCTCTCTCCTATTAATTGTAGTGTTAAATACAATTTTTTTATTTGGAAAGTAATTTTCAGAAACAAATGCCTAGGATATAACCTAACTCGCTATTAGCTTTATACCATTTGTAAACAAAATTATTTTGAAGTCTTAAAAGTACAAAGTATTTTATCCATTAGATTAACTTAAACAGGTCTTTTTTTGTTGAATATTTTGAAAAGAATCCCTTTACGCGCTGTGACAGTAAGAGCAAAAAGTTTGTTAATTTTGCGCATTTGTCACTTAATCATGTATGGCAAAAAAAAACAACCATAAGTTTTATACAACCAAACTTTAACGCAGGATTCATCAACTTGGTGCTCGCGGGTATCAGTTTAATCCCCAAAAACTACGTGAGCACCCCGCAGGCCATTAAAAAACAGCACAACTCATTTGTAGGTGGATAACCGAACTTGCAGCTCTTTGTATGGCTTCATTATTCATAAAGTACATCTTAATTACAAAAGGTTGGTGACCCTTAGGCACGCCCCCACTAGGGTTTACGTCCCGGAATCCCGGACGATTTTATGTTTTAAATTCCTCAATCCCGGACAAACTTTTCGGGAAATCCCGGTTTATTGTATTTGAGTTAAAAGTAATGATTTAAAGCATGGGTACTCGATACGTGGTTGATTGCAATCTACGTATTGAACAAAGGCTTGAGATTGCAGATGAAGACCTTTTTTTAGTAATCACCTGCCCTGAAAATGGAAAAATTGAAAAGAAATTATAAGTGAAGATCTTTTTTTAGTCTTCAGTAAATTTTTCAGACGAAATTGTGTGACATTTCATCAATCCCGGGATCCCGAGATTTCCCAGAAAGTTAATTTTTTTCCCGTAAAACCTCGGGATGATAAAAAGTCCAAGAAACTATAAATCGTAGTCCCCACTGAGGGGGCAGTAGGGGCCGTTTAAACCAAAACTTGTTCTGGCATATATGTAAATTTTAAAGGATTTATACTACTCAACAGGCCTTTAAAGCACAGTTGAGAGATTCTACCAAAAATTAGAATCGGAGCTAAAAAAAAGTAAAAACCAAAAAAAGTCTCTATTTATTAAAAAAGAAAAAAGAGAGTTATAGCCTGAATATAAAAAGCAGTTGAAGACTTTTATTTTTTGTCTTCGACTGGTTTTAAGACTCTAATTCCAGTTTGCCCGGATGTGCTCCCCTACGGCTCGCTTTCTCGGGACGGGTCTGGTGACTCTTGTTTTAACTTATTAAAGTTAAACTTGGCTAAGTATTAAAATGAAACCTGTGTTCCATTTTGTAATTGTTTCAAACATCGGAAAACCTATTGTTAGGGGCGCCAGAAGCAGGGGAAAGGGGCAATTGCTCCCCTTTTCTTTCTAAAAAGAAAGGTTACAGGTGTGCAGAGACAAAAGCATCAGGTCATATTTGCTCCGACAATCATTGAAACTTGACCATAGAAACTTGACCATAGAAACTTGACCAGAGAAACTTGACCAAAATATCAGATTGAAGACTATCATGTTGGTTATTGTTTGCACCTTAAGTTTAGGACAAAAGTAGGCATCTTTGACTTGATTGGAAGTGATGACCTCCCTTTTTTTAGACTTCACCTAAAATTTGGGACAAAAAAAGAGATTTTGAACACTAATAAGAAGTGATCACCTTTTTTTAAGACTTCTATGATTTTTTTTCCAAAAACGGTCACTATAGAAAGTGGCAACTCTGTAAAACTTTTTTTAAATAAAAGGTGGCTTTTCTAAAAAATTTTACTCCTCCTGACAAAATGGTTTTCCGGCGCCCCTGCCCATTATGCTTATTTAAATTTACAATACAGTAAAATGTCAGGCAGACTACGTAAATAACACTAGAAAAAACTTTAATGACCGGTGCAAAGGCGATAATTATTGCCTACCATTTTAAAAACAATAGTGCAATTGGTGCTCCATTCAATCAAAATTTTGTGCTTGAAAATTTCAAATCAAAAACTCTTTATTACAAACATTTTTTTTAATAAAGGACTTTTCAATTTTAGTTCTGTATTGTTTAGGCTACTCTTTATTTCTTTTTAAAACAATTTTCTTAATAGACTCGGTATTTTAAAACTTTAATAACAATTCTTTTTAATTTTTTTTTAACAGCAATTAGAGTAAAGCTAAAGCTGTTTAAATGTGATTAGTAATTGAAAATCTTATACTTATCTGTTTCACTTTTTCAAAACAATTTCAAATAAGTTTTATCTAGTTAATCTTTCTATTTTGGATTTCTATTCATCGTGTGTCTGAATTCTATTATTATCTATACTCTTTTCAAAAACAAACGTAAGCTTGTCGCCTACCATTAAGAAATTGAAAACAAGAGCATTTCGATTTCAAACCTTTTTTCTAGGCAGCAATTTTAGTCCAAACAGCAAATTCAAATAACTATTGGCTAAACTTGTTTGGTTCCAAGATTTTTGTTTGTACTGTAAAAAGATACTCCTTTTACCTAATTTTCTATCTAAAAATTTGATCCAAATTCAGCAGCAAAAAACCCACAAGTTTACATATTGCTTTCGCGAACACTTGTGCAATATATTTGCGAAAAAAAAAGCTAGAAGAAAAAAATCCCATAACTCAATATCAAGGTTTGTTTATTTTAGTGAGCCAAACTGAAAGACACTTCAAGGTTTGTTGATTTTTAAATTTTGTATGAGAAAAACTTAAAAAAAAAACATCAATCACAATTACTCATGTGATTTAGAAAACTGAAGCAGCATCACAGACAGGAAATATTTTGTGTTGGTTCGTTAATTTTTTATTCAAAATCGAAATTCGCAAGAATCCGAGGATTTCAATATACCAAAATAACACTGTAAAGCAGGGGTGGGCAAACTGCGGCCTGCGACGAATTTCTATGCGGTCCGTAAAATCCTTCAGCAAAAAATTAAAAAAATTAGTTAGAATTTTTTTGTTTCCAACCAAATTCCAGAATCTTAATATTTAAGGTGAAGTCTTTTTTTCTTTTTTTAGAAATCACTACATTTTAAGGGACAAATGAGATTTCATAATGGCTTATGATTATTAAAATTTACCAATGCCCGCGAATTTTTCCAAAAACCCCAATGCGGCCAGAGGTTGAAAATTATTGCCCGCCCTTGCTGAATAGACTATTTTCAAAAATTGACCAAGAATGAACTGATGCAGTAATTCAGATAATCAAACTATAGAACGGTTCTTACCACCGATTACTGTTGAGGATTAAGGGCGTTGCTGAGCCTGAATGTGATTTTGACTGCAAAACCACATTTTAATTTATGGGTTCCTACAGAATGCATTGCTGCACCAACTGGAGTGGCATTGTGCGTCCCGCACGCCGATAACCAGATGCTTGGAAATGTATTTAAGTTGAGGGAGGACAGAACTAAAAATTTTCACTTGCTGTAGATGGCACTTTTTGGTGTCGTCCTTCCCCAAATAGAACAACATTTCCGGCGTTTCATCGCGTGATTATGGAAAATGAAACACCTCGTACAGCTTGATTTGTATCGAATTACATTTGAAGAAATTGTTGTTTAGGTGGGGATCTTAAAGCAAATTATGACTTTTAAAAAGTTCAAGTAAAATTTGTGATTGTGGATTTAACTGCTACTTAATGACAACTTAAGCTGAAAAAACATATAAATATGATGAAACAAAAGACTCGTTTTTCTCTAGGAAGTATTATGCGTGTAAAACCATGTCTTACTACTAAAGCAAAGCTAATTTTGTACAATTCATTATTATTAAGCCATCTAAGGTATTGTTGCACCACCAGCTGGTGCTTTGGAAATAGCAGAATAATTAATCAACTTCAACGTATTGCATTTGTAATAAATTTATTCGAGCCATGATTGGAATAAAACGCAATGGTTGTATGAAAAATGTCATGATCAAAAACAAGCTTTTAACTACTCAGCAGTTGTATGTAAGTGAAATAGCAATTTTATTCTTTCTATTCTAATTCAACAACGCATTCTTCCTATTCTAATTCAACAACTATTTTAGCTTAAGCTATGTCAAATTAAAACTAAAAGTGATAGTCAAATTATTTCTTCATGTTTTAGAACAGTTTGCCAACAATCAATTAAATTTATTTGACCTAAAATTTGGAATACTTTGCCTTAATAAATTAAAAACTGCTCTTCATAAATTCTTTCAAAAACAAACTAAAAATTTATTTAATTGGCGCGGGACCTGACGAATGTACGAAAACCTAGTGCCGTACCTGCAACATATAAATTTTTTTTTCCTGCCTGCTGCTGTTTTCTTTTTATATTTCAGGTCATCGTCAATACCAATTCAACAATTTCATTTCTACACACACCGGAGCAATCGGTTAATCCAGCGGTTCCCAAACTGGGCGCCGTGAGACCTTGCCAGGGGCGCCGCAAGAACTTGTGAAAGTTGTTGCATTTACTGCTTTTTTGACAAAAACTGCAATGTGCAAGTTGTTAGCAGCTTTTTACAATTTTACATTGTGTGGTAAGTAGCAGCTCTGTGAAACGCTTGTTAGTTGTTTGTTAACATAACTTATCTACAAAAGCACGCGAGTTTTTTTGCTCTTAAGTTATCAGAAATGAATTAGCAGTCGGTCGTATTTTCAAATTTTTTGCAAACACCAGCCAAAGCACAGCTTGCGTCTTTTAAAGTTGCGTACAGAATCGCGAAATGTAAAAAGCTGCATACCATTGCGGAAGAATTTATGCTTCCTGCTGCTTTTGACTTAGTTTCGACAATGATTTGAAAATCAGCTGCTTAAAAACTAAAAGCTGTTCCACTCCCAAACAATACCATTACTAGGAGGATCGATAAAATTTCGGATAATATTAATGATCAGCTAGTAGCAAAAATGCCTGGAAATGAGTTCAGCTTACAGTTAGATCAGGCAACAACCAGTATCAGTAATAAAGATGCTTATTTGATTTGCTACGTACGCTTTATCGATAACGACGACAATATCGTTGAAGATTTACTTTTTTGTAAACCCATTTTAAAAAATTGTGGAGCCCATGAATTGTTTGCAATACTGAACAATTTTTTTCAGGAAAATAATCGCCAGTGGAAATATTGCGATGGTTTATGCACGGATGGTGCCCGAGCTATGTCTGGCCGCTTTGGCGGGCCGCAAAGTTAGTGCAGGACGTTGCAGTTAACGCAAAATGGACCCACTGCCTAATACAACGTGAGGCGCTGGCTTCGAAACAGCTCAGTGGTGACCTTAATGGAGTGCTTAAAGCTGTTGTCAAAACTGTGAACTTCATTAAAGCATGGCCGCTTAAAGCTCGGCTTTTTCAACGTCTTTGCGATGAATTAGGAGCAGAGCACAACAATTTATTATTTTATTGTAATGCAAGGTGGCTTTCCAAAGGCAAAGTTCTTCTGCGTGTGTACGAATTGAGATACAAAATCTCCATATTTTTGAAAGAAAAAAACCATTCATTTGCTACTAACTTTGAGGATGAAGTTTTCCTGACTCAGTTAGTGTATCTCTGCGATATTTTCTTAAAATTAAATCAATTAAACATCTCCCTTTAAGGAAAGAAACTCACCTTTTGCAACTCCATGACAAAATTACAGCCTTTAAAAGAAAACTACAGTTGTGACAAACTGATCTGCTGATAAATAACAAGCAATGTGACAACTTTCACTTTTAAAATCCCATTTAAACTCGCAATCTGGCAATCTCTCCCTGCAGAATACCTTCCCGATGAGTGTAATATGAAGACTGTGATGTGTTTGCATTTGGATGCTCTAATCTCGCATTTTGAGAAACATTTTTCTGAAGACATGGAGAAGCACAATTGGATAAGAAATCCTTTTGTTGATAATCGAAATGCTTCTCAGGGTTTTACATCTCTGGAAGCTAAACAATTTATCGGTCTTTCTTCTGACCTCACTTTGAAAAGCTTATACAACCTTAATCTACTTATTTCATTTTGGGTTAAGGCTCGATCTGAGTTTCCACTTGTAGGCTGTAAAGCTCTCCGTGTTCTTGTGCCTTTTGCAACGTCATACTTGTGTAAAGCCGGTTTTTCTGCGGCAGCAGTATTCAAGTATCGCAATAAAGATTGACATTGAACGCGGTATGCGTGTTGCAATATCAAACATTGCACCGCGGTTTAATAAAATGTGTATAGAGCAACAAGCTCACTGCTCACATTAAATGTTTTTTAGTAGTTTGCGAATAATGCTTGCATTTTTGTGCATTTTGAATAATGAACATGATTAAAATACAATTTCTTGGTAAAACTTAAAATTTGCAAATTTTGGCTTCATTAAGGCGCCGCGAGTATTGATAAGTTTTTGAAGGGCGCCGTGAATAAAAAAAGTTTGGGAACCGCTGGGTTAACCGCAAGTTGTATTGAATTAGTCTTGAAACACACAAATTTTTTTTCCCTTGCAATTGACCAGATAAAATAAGTTTAATTCCAGCAGAATTTTAAGTTTAATCTTAAAATGAATTCATATTAAAACTTTAAATTATGCGTTTAAAGAATTTAAACTAAAATTAATGTGTTAAAAAAATAATTGCGATGTCTTGTCTTTAAAGTATGTTTCTCTTGGGTATGAGTCTAAACTGCATCCGGTTGTAAGCTTATCAACTGATAAGTCGGGATAAATGAGGATATCCAATTACAACTTCCTCCAAGTCAACCTTGACAAGGTGTAGTACAGTGGCGCGCGATCAGGGCATGCAAGTCATGCGTTGCATGACCAACGAATTCTTGTGCGATGACCTTTATTTTTCAACGAAATAAAGAACATCGCTGGTTTGGGACGAAATTAGACAAAGGTGAGCTGGTTTGAAACGAAACTAGAAACGAAAAGTAGAAAATCAGGGAGAGATTTCAGGTGAAGACCTTTTTTTTAGAGAACACTACGATTTGAGAACGAAAAGTGTAAAATTAAGGACTGATTTCAAATTATCGTTTTTTTATTTTTTTATTTTTTTTTAGAGAACACTACAGTTTGAGGACGAAAAGTGTAAAATTTGGGATTGATTTCGAGTGATGACTTTTTTTTTTTTTGAGAGCACCATTATTTTAGGACGAAAATTGGTCTATGTCTTAGAAATGTCACACAGAATTCTTTCTGTTACCCATAAATTATTGCATGTCCTATCCATTAACTACCCATAAAATACCCATTGCATGACCAGCTTTTCGAATACCAGTTGCTTGACCAGTCTCAAAGGTCACCGCACGCCACTAGTACAGTACCTAATAGCCTCCCTGTACTGGGGTTACAAGCCATCAAATAATATCGTAAAATTAATCTTCTGTCTATATATATATATACAGTATATATATTTTTTTTTATAAAATTTTTATTTTTATATTTTTTCTTGCTCTAAATCAGGGCTTCTCAAACTGTGGGTTGCGTAAAAAGATTTTGGAGTCGCGAAACAAATCAGCTTTTAGTGCTTTTGAAATTGGCTTTTTTACAATAATATTTATTGACAATCGTAAACCAGAAAAGGCAAAGTGTCATTACACCATTGTTGCTTTAGTTTAGTAGGTATTTAATCGACAAAATAAAGCCTGAATCAGAGTGGGAAACTTTTATTTTAGAGAACACCTGATTTTGGACACGAAAATCGCAAATCAGAGCCTGATTTCAAGTGAAGAAGTTTTTTTTTTGTTATTACATGGTTTTTCATGCACATGCATGGTTTTCCATAGGAAAAAATTAACCTAAAATTAGCCTGCACAAGTTGGGGTCACAAAAGATTTATTTTTTAAAATAGGGTCGCAGAACAAAAAAGTTTGAGAAGCCCTGCTCTAAATGATGCAACATGGAAAGCCTTTTCTTAGCTAGCGTAATTTATTGAGTTTTTGCATGTTTCAACGTTATTTTTGTTTTGTTGCATGTCCCTTTTTCCGTTGTGTAATTAATATGTTGACGTAAGTATTTTGTTCGACAAGTAGCGGAAATAAAAACGACTAAACTGATTTAACTGCTACACTCCAGCAAGCAAATATAAAAACCAATCCACACAATGCGATGAATTACTTTAAAAAACTAATTGCAATTGTTTCAAAATTCAAACAATGATTAAATTTTTTCTCTTACACATATACTGTAATTCTAACAATAGCCATTCATGGTATTAGATTGAAAGCCAATTGGATATATCTTGATAGCACGCGTCACGATTCATTTTCATACAAAGCGAAGTCGACCCCGTCGTTCCGCTTGATGCGTTCACAGAAAGATTGACCAAAATTTGCAGCTGCAATTCATGAAAGAAAAAGCTTTTAACTTTTCTTTCGTTCAACTAAAGCAGTAAAGCTACTTTACATTGATTTATGTAGAACAGTGATTCTCAACCACTGGTCCAAGGATCGGTGCCCGTCCGCATCAGCCTTTCTGCCGATCCGCAACAATTTATTCCAATTTTATACTTTAAAGAGGCGCTACCAGTTCAGAATTAAAACAGTGTCAAAAGAATATTAACAGTAACTATTGATTTTGCTCAATAACTAAATGCAAGATCAAAGCTTAAAGTAGATTACCGAAAATGTGTAGTGATATGTACTGACGGAGCTGCCAGTATGGTTGGTTGTCATTCCGGTGTAAGCGCAAAAATATAAAAAATTACAAAAAAAAATCTGCTGTCTTACACATTGCATAATTCACCTTGAAAATTTGCCTGCTCAGAAATTGTCACCTGAATTAAATGACGTTCTGATCGGAGCAGTTAAGATTATCAAATATATTCGTAGCCATGTATTGCATTTAAGGGTTTTTGAGGCACTGTGTGAGCTCATCGGTTTACAACATCATCATCTCATCTTTTATGCAGAAGTGATACGGTTTTCGAAAGAACGCGTTTTTGCACGCCTTTTTGATTTAAGAGAAGCAAATAAATGTTACGTGAGTAAAAATTCCCTGTTAAAAAAACTTCGATCGGAAAAGATGTGGATAGGCGCAAACTTGCATACTTAGCAGATATATTCAGCCGCTTGAATGATTGTAGTAATTCTCCTCAAGGTTATTGCATCAACATATTTACAGTGTGTAACAAAAACTTTTCAAAAAAGTAGATTTTTTTGTAATAGATGTTTGCAAAAAAGCGACATTGATATGTTTCCAAGTTTGCAAGATTTTGTGGCAAGTACCTCTGTTGACACTAGAGAGTTATTTGTTATTATGAGTCAACACTTAAAAGGGTCAGCCATTAATTTTTGCCCATTATTTTTCCGAAAATAAGATCTTCAAAAGGGAAATTTTTAGATCGTTAATCCCTTTACAGAGGATATAAAGTCATGTAATCTAAACGCTGCTAAAAAAGAATCGCTGATTGAACTCGTTTGCGATACCAAGTTAAAGATTACATAGAAAAACTTACTACTTTCATAATTTTGTACTTCACTTAAAAACAAATATATATACAACTTAATAACAAAGCAATTAAACTGCTGTTAATTTTTTCTACGTCTTATCTATGTAAGAAAAACTTTTTGGCTTTATCTTTTATCAAAACCAGGAAGAAAAATTGCCTGGATATTCAAGCTGTACTTCGCCCAGATGCGCCGGAAAAATTTTTGGCGGGGGTAGGTCAAGATTTAAATCAAAAGCACCTTTTTTTTGGTTGAATAGAAAAAATTGTAGTTAAGGCTTCAAAATGAAATAGAATGGTCCTAAATTAAAAAGTTACGTGATCGAAATATAGTTGAAAACTAAAAAAAAGGTCATCACTCTGATTTGTATTCTTATTCTTTCGCTATGACTGCAATGATCACGGGATGACTAGCAAGCGTGCAAAGTTGAGAAAAAAAAAGGCACTCATTTGATTGATAAAGTACAAACAATAAATGTAAAATATGAAAATCTTTTTGTATGTATAGAAGAAAACCGAAAGTTCATTAGGTGAACGAACTTCCGTAAATAGGAGATAAACTTTCTTTTTTAGTCTTTAACTAACTTTCCAGGTCATGCATTTGCGTACCTGTTCGAATTACAGTTGAAGACAAAAAAAAGTGTTGTCAATCTGATTTTACCACATATTTTTTTTTTTTTTTTTCAAATATATTTCGAACAGGTACGCAAATGTATGACCTGAAAAGTTAGTTGTAGACAAAGAAAGAAATTTCATCTCCTGTTTACGACAGTTCGTTCACCCAATGAACTTTCGGTTTTGTGTACTTTCAGAAAAATCAATCTGATTTTACCACCTATTCTTTTTTTTTGTTTTCAGTTCAGTTCAGTTCAGTTTTCAAATATAGTTTGAACAGGACGTAAATGCATGACCTGTAGAGTCAGTTAAGACTAGAAAAAAAATTTTATCTCCTGTTTACGGCAGTTCGTTCACCTAATGAACTTTCGGTTTTCTCGTATTCAGAAAGATTTTTATATTTTACAATTACTGTGAATACTTTATCAAACGAAAGAGTGCCTCTTTTCTTCAATTTTGCGCCCTTGCTAACTTAATGTTTTTTTTGCTGTTGTCAAATCATTGTTTTAAAAACTTTGTTAACTTTAGTTCCGGTCGAATTTATATAAGTGTAGAGACAAATTGAACCAAATCCTTTTGTACTGCAAATTCAAGGGACCCTATTTGCCCCCGTTTCTGGTGCCCCTCACTTCGCCTTTTAAAAACTTTAATAGAGCCACTTTTACCACGTATTATATCAAGAAGGAGCAGCGAAGTTCACATTAAATACAGTTCTTTTGATGCTAAATGATCACTTGTTTTATTAAAATTCTTTTAACCAATTTATCGGGTTTTTTACAGTTTTGTCATTAAAAGAGATTACCAGACCGCAAGATTGTTTTAAAATATTACTGGTCCGCAGGCTTAAAAAGGTTGAAAAACACTGATGTAGAATAAAACAAAAATCTAAATGACGACCGCGCCAGGACTTGCGTTTCTGGTCAAAACACTAGTATTTGAAGCAGCTGACTGGAATAAGAAAATCGTTTGGCCTGTCTGGAAAACTGGTTGTTGAGCAATTGAGTTATTCAACGACACAGCAATAGAAGAGTTTAAGAAGTTTTCTTTTATTTCACAAAAAGTTTTACGACAAAGAGCACAATACTCAAAATATTTTCCATCTGAACGTACGCGGTAAACAAAAATGTTGCAAAAGTGAAAAGCTAAGAAGTGCACCCTTAACCAAGCTTAAATATCTACCAAACACAACTAACTAATTTAAAACAATTAAAAAAACAAAGAAATGAACAAAAATCAATTTAGAAAACAATGATACAAACATTTTAGACTGTCACGGACATGTACAAAGTTAAAGTTGGTTAAAATGTTATTTATAGGCCTACTGCCACTTAAAAGTTTATTAAAATAATATTTTGTAAACAAGGATATTTGCATTGATAAACCTTGTCGAATTGCACACGTTTTATTGCACTCGTTGTACTGGTGCGTTGGTCAGGTACGTCGTTTAGATGGTTGCGCAAAAATGAAAACAAAGCGTCGTGTGTCACAAAACGCCACGGGGATGCGACAAGTCCCCGCTTCACGTGGAAACAAACAAGCAAAGAAAAGCGATCGAAGCTAAGACAACAACAAGTAAATACGAAATGTAACTGATGGTATGCAAAAAAGAAGCACAGTGTTACAATGCGCCGTGACCGCGATGATCTAGAACAGTGGTTTTCAACCTTTTCTGTACCGTGGCCTATTTTTCAACCCAAGTTAACTTCACAACCCACTTTGGTCAACAAAATTAAATTACCATCCCAAAATCATTGTATTCTCTAAAAAAAAAAAGTCTTCACTTGGAATTGCTGTCAATTTTCCCTATTTTTGTCCCAAAATCATAGTGTTCTCTAAAAAAAAAAAAGTCTTCATGTGGTTGACTGCACAGGACGCCAGAAAAATGCCTAAAAAATGGGACGGATGGCAAGCCTAATTATACATATATATTATACATATTGCTTTCATTTTGATTTATGCTCCATGGCCCACTAAAAAAAACACTGTGGCCCACTACTGGGCCATGGCCCATAGGTTGAAAACCCCTGATCTAGAACAATTGAATCCGCGCCAGAGAATGTCGAACGAATTTTATTGCGTCATGCAGAGCGCATTCACGAAGACCGCTACCGAGCTGAAATTCTTTTGTCTTGTTAAACTCAACACAACGCGTTTCCGCTCTTCAATAGAGTCCAAATCTTCATCGCAGCAGGCGTCGCGACGACACACAAGCGAATGCGCCTTACGTTCCAAAGTGGGTTTTAAGCCGATTCATTTTTGATCGGTTAGAGACGGAGCGACTGAGGCTTTTCTCTTCATTTGCATCGCAACGCGATAAAACAAAAGTTTTGCCAAAAGCAGAAAAATAAGCAAAAAATACGCTCGAATCCCTTTACAGTATATGCAAAAAGAAATCTATTGCAAACCCACCTTGCAGCGACAAGTCACAGCGAAAGAAACCAGTTGAAACCTTGTTTGTTTAGCTTCTGGCGCAAAAGCATTTGAGCAGAAACTTCGCGATGCCGTTACGAATGACAAGAACATTAACACGAAAACACGGATAAGTGTAAAACATCAAAATGTTCATACATGATCGAAAGCCGGATTAAAAGTCGCGGCTAAAAACGATGAGAGAATTTTCAGTGAACAACGGACGAGGCATAAACCGCTGACTCAACGCTCCGCTCTGCGGGCGGCTGCAATATACGAAAACAGACACAAGACGGCGTAGTTGATTTCGGCAGCCAAAGAGGACTTGTACTTGTGGATGGTTACTTCATCCGTTGCACGGTCTAGAAAATAACTGCCGCTTAACTAGAAAATAAAAACTTTTAATCTTAGAATATCAGTGTTGCCTGTCAACTTCAACATATTTGTTCAAATTAGGAAAATTAAAGTTAAGTAATCGAGAAATAAAACTGGACTTACTACAGAAAATTTATTGAAAATAACACGAATTTAGATACTCCTTTTACTTACTATATTCTTCCAAGATGAATATCCCATCAATATTGTTACATTTTCGAATAGTTCTTATTCCAAGAAAAACCTAATAAACATCCAGATTTTACAAGTAACTTAATCAATAGTGCTATTTTTACAGTACAGGTATTTTTAAAGATAAATAAATTTAGTTTTTGACAACAACACACAAATGAAAATTTAACAGTTAAATTATTTCACCAAGATTACATCGCAACGTACAAGTGTCAAACAACAAAAGGATTCCCACTAGATTTTAGCAAAAAGGTAAGGGCATCACAAAAAATTCTGCGAACCAACGTATCGGCATTTACAAGCTCGCTGAATTTTAGGCGCGAACCAAACCGACATTGCCTCGTTTTAGCTCTTGCGATTATCACTTTGTGAAAGGATGATTGGTTGAAGTGTAACGTCTCCCACGCTGTTCTACTATTCAGGAAGATGATTGTAGATAGAATGATGATAAGCGTTTTAGCTTTCTGGCCATTTTACAACGCTCTTTAACCAATAACTAGTTCACATATACTGAATTTTTTTAAATAGAAGCCGCGGCTTAACAAATAACAGAGCTGTAAAAATTTATCCTACACAAAAGTTTTTAACCTATTTGAAGCAGGCTTTTTACAGGGAAAATTCTATAACCTTCTTACGGCAATTACAACTAAAGAGTAGAAGGAGATATGCAACAGTCTGTCTGGAAATAGCTGGGTTGAAATCAGGGCCGGTTTAAATCGATTTCTCGTTGCGTGTTGTGTCATTCCACTGGGCTTAATCGTTTTTAATTAATTTCAATTAAGAGTTTATTCGCTCTTGTTCAGGCATGGGAAAAAGTTTCGAAAGATGTTGTGATAAAGTTGTTTAACGTTTGCGACAGTACAATTGAAAATGTCGAGATAATTTTTTGCATACAAAATGCACTCTCGATAGCCGTGCCGAAAAAAGTATCACTGACATAAACGATATTATTGATGATGATGAAAGTGACGTACCGGTAATTAATGAAGTATGATGCTACTCTAAAATACAATTTGTAAAGAATTTTTTGCATTATTGAACGAGAATACACTATTACAGATGTAAAGCGGGGAATTTCGATTGAACATGTAATTTGTGCGATTTCTAAACAAGGGTGGCTTCCATTTTTATTCTTCATCATTTTGTGCGGTTTCTATTGGAGGGCGGCTCTTAATCAAGTGCGGTTTATATTCAAAGGAGTACGGCACGCTTTAACCCCGCATCGCAATCGCTTCATGCGTCATCACTGCGGCGACGGACAAAAGATTCAACGGATATCAAACGCCAACCAACCAGGCGAGCTCCGCATATTTAACATTATTCTAAGACAATGTGGATTTATCTTAAACCACCGACATTCAAGCGGCAAAACACGTGACGACGTTAACATGCAACATCGACATGCCGAAATACCTTCTCCGGTCCCTACGTTGAAAAACATTGTTTATGAAAGAATCAAAAGAGTTGCTGTTGTTACTTTAGTTTTCCGTCGCTCTTGGCATTATGAAACAAGTTCATTTAAAACAAAGCAAACCGTAATAACTTCAACTTCTTAAGTTAATTTTGCGTTTGCAAATAGTTTTACAAATGTTTTTATGCAAAATAACGTCAAGAGAAACTTTAATCAAAACCGTTAAACAAAACTCAATGGTTGAATTTAACGACAATCAATAACAAGAGCGGGAAGAGCCGAAAGAACCAAGTTGCATTCAACTTGTCGCGATTCGATTAGTTCATCAATAATTACGTACCTGACTGCTGGCGAATTTCAAGTTAATTCCGTCCAACGTGACCTGAAGTAACCCGCTCTGACCAGTTTTCATGTCTTGAATCGGGTATTCCCCTCCGATTTCTGGTTCTAAAGTAAGATAACATTAATAAGAAGCCGGAGGTAAAACCCAACGCGCGGTAGACTTACCACTGTAGCGAGATGCGGCTTTTTCCATCGCTTCACGGATGCAGTGATAAAGTTCACGTGACTGCCAACGCAAAACACCAGAAACAAGTTATTTGAATCGAATCACGATCGATTAAGAATGATATTAGTCATGGGAAGTATTAAGTTACATTAATCTTTTTTAGTGTTGTAGCAAAATATTAAATTAAAATTCAATGTAAACGGCAAAATACTGAAATAAAATTTCGGATGAACATTCTGTTAAAAAATAAAGTGTGAAAACGCTCAAGTGATGGCAGAAAATATTCTCAGCTTGGAATATGCCATTAAGTTATTTGACATTACAAATAACATAAAAAATTCTTTATTTTGACCTTTTCCATTCAGTTATGTACCTTTTTTGTATAAAACTTATTGAGGGCTGTCTGAGAGCCTTTACGGTGCCAGAGACAAACAACTCGAGTCTTTGGGCAAAAAGTCATGTTAACCAACTTTTCGTACCACCAGCGCTCGCAGATAGTCCCGAACCCGGTACGCAAAATGATCGCGTCATCACAGACCTGGGTAAGAGAAAGTTTTTAGCAAAAGTCAGAAAAAACGAAGGTTAAAAAAACATACGATATCAATAGTAATTGATGAGCGAGATTTAACGAAAACGCTCAAGTACCAACCAAATACTTATCTTTTAAATTTCTACACAAGTAGATGAACGTTTAATGACGGCAATCTGTAAACCGGAACAATAAGTCTACCTCCATAAAGTAAATGTCGCCGCTTGTGTCAGTACCGGAGTGCACGACGAAGGATTGTTTCCGGATGTGTCGACTCCCGCACGGCTTCAGATCAATGATTCCTTCGTTTAGTGAATCGATATCTTCCAGGAGTCGGTTCACTTCTGTGCTATGAGACAAACCCACATGGGACTTGCCTAATAGACGGCGGACCTGGAAAAAATCGAGTAAAGCCCTGGATGTTCTATACAGTAGAAACTAGCCCAGTCGTTTACCTTATTCTGACGAAATATGAAACTAAAAAAAAATCGGGATCTTTGTTATTTTTTTCAAAGTTTTTGTCTTTTATTAGAATCAGATAATTTTCAATATTTTTATTCTTATTTTATTATTTTATTTTATCTCTATATTTATTCTCCTGACTCGCAGGAAAGCGACGGAGGCGCTAATACATAGGGTAGGCAATTACCCCGACCTGCTTCCGGAGATACCAAGATATTGCTGTCCGCTTGTAATTTAATAGAGAATGACTGTAATTTAGAACTGCTTGCCAGGACCACCAAGCAGGGGAATGTGCCGTAAAGTGGACACAACAGAATGGCCCGAGTGGGTTTTGAACCAAGACCGTTTGCTCACGAGCCCGTCGCTTTAACCACTCGACCACGCTGCCGACAATCAAATCATGCATGTACCAACAACGTTTTTGTCAATCAACACAGCATCAAACATATTATCAAATAGCAAAGTTGCTTTAATCGTTCGAAACACAAAATCAAGAAAACCAGAAAATTTTCCCACCTTCCGCTTGATGTCGCTTTTCTTAACCGCCATCATGACCATGTGAGACACGAGATTGTAAAGCAAAGTCGACAACAACCTGTCCTCGTCCTCTTCCAGTCTCTTTTTCTCGCTCGCACCCAACGCTCGATATCTGCACGATGAAAAGTTAAAGTGACTACGGGAATCGAACCCAATTAACGTCGCTCTATAAGAATGGTCACATCAGGTAAAATATTAGAAGTTAACGACAATTTTGATGGTAGAAATTTCCTTAAGTCTCAACTTTCCCTGTTTTGGTTCGATCTGTACTATACAAAGAATAGCAAAAGCTGAGAAGAGTTGCAATAATTTTAATCAATATAGGTCAAATGTTAAGGCTATTTAAGTTACAAAAGTAATAACTAGTATAATAACAATCTGGTAGATGGCTGAAAAACAATTTAGAAGACACCTTTCAATCATATCTGTGGGTCCCTGGTCCATTCCTACCGCATCCCTCTCCATGGCGACTGCATCCAAAAAAGCATCCTCCCAAAATTGCATCTCATCCCAGATGGATGAACGATCTTTACCTGAATTTTAATTGGCAAATGGTTTAACAATGAAAGAGCTTGAGCAGCGCGTTGAAACACGAATCGAAGAAACTTTCAGCTACATGAGCACCAGTGCTCGAACACAGGTCAACTCGCGAGTTTGCAGAACGGTGAAGTGAAATTACAAGTGAAATTGAACGACTGACAACGGAAGGTCGGAAGGTCATGCTTTCAGGAAATGAAAGATAAGAAGAGGTAGGATTCCAACCGCTTTTTGGCGCGCAGATCGGTCATCTGTTTCCTTATCGAAACCGAAACATCAAAGCGCAATTATTTGCAAATAAACGGAAATCTAATTTTAGTGGATGGAGCAAGAGTTATATTTAAACACGAGAAACGGTGTCTTTCAACTATCCTTCTATTCATTACTTTTATAAGCTCATGCAATTTCCCGTACGACGCCTGTTGCTCTTGAGTACTTTTCTCTTACAAAAGCTGTTTTACACCACTAAAGTAACGAAAGTTATCGATGATTCGTTATGCTTTTATAGTGGCTTATCTACTACAAAATTATAATTTTATGAAGAAACTATTTTTTTCGGTAAATTCTTTAAATTACAAGCTCTTAAAATGATGAAAAAACATTCTTAATCGCAAAAAGGAACCGAAGCAGCTAAAAGAACAGCGTTTTAAAAAAAGTTGTTTTTTCTATGATCTTCATAAGATTGTCAAAACACGATTGGAAATAGTGACTAACTATAGTCAGCAAAATAATTTTAATTTTGTTCCAACTGATTTTACTATATTTCTTTTATGATTTTTTTCTTATGATTTTTAAACCACGATTGTCAAAACTTTTTTGCACTTTCGAAATTTTGCTGGAATGATTTTTTAACTATAGTCAACAGAGGTGGGAAATAACTAGTGTAGAGATAGCAAGTAAGAACTTCTTCAGTAACTGTAATTTCGTCACTTTTGCAAAAACTGTACAGTTAACATTTTGACTCTGTCAAAAGTTACTACAGACGAAATCGATTAATCGCATACCGCTTAAACGTATATATCGTTTTATCTCATACAAATCTGAAATTCCGAACCAAATCCTACCTCTCATTAAGTAAAAACATCGGTTAATCGCATACCGCTCAAAGGAATAAATCGGATTATCGCATAAGATTTTCATCACAGTTGCTATCTTCATTCACTTAATTGCATTATTTTCCGGGGCGAAAACATTTACAAAATAACAATGCAATCTACAATGGAATCGAAAAAGTAAACAGCGGTAACTTAATCTGTCACGGTGGCTGCTATTTCCTGCAAAATTCAAAACAAAAGAACCGCAATTGCGGCAAAATACAAAACAAAAGAAGTAAAACAAACTTCAAGGTGTGTCATGAAACAGGGGCGCAACTAGGAGGGATGTTTGGACGGCATGCCAATCCCCTTTACAATGCCTATCAAAAAACCAAAAACAAAGACCGTCTTACGAAACGGCAATTTTTTGTTGAGATTAATATGAAGTTGGGATGAAAAGTGGGAAATACAAGTTTGAGTCAAGGTAAAGAACTTTTTTTTTTGGAGATCACCATGATTTCGGGAGAAATATAACGAAATCGAAATGAAGACTTTTTTTTTAAGAGATCACCATGATTTCGAGAGAAAAAAAGCGAAATCGGAGACAAAATCGAAGTGAAGACCTTTTTTTAGAGATCACTATGGTTTCGGGAGAAAAATAGCGAAATCGGAGACAAAATCGTTTTTTTTTTTTTTTAGTGATCGCTATGATTTCGGAAGAAATATAGCGAAATCGGAGACGAAATCGAAATGAAGACCTTTTTTTTTTAGAGATCACCATGATTTCGGGAGAAAAATAGCGAAATTGGAGAGTGGAGGTGAAGGCCTTTTATTTATTTATTTTTTTCGGGAGAATTTTCGGGAGAAAATCAGGAAAACAAAGTTGAGTTGAATTGAAGATTTAAGTATAAACAAACATTAAAATTGCGTATTTTCTTGCCAGTGTTTGTTCAATGTCTTAATCGTGTAGAAACATTGCAAACCAAATTGGCAATCTAGAACGTGGTCGAAGGGTAATCACACAAATCGGTTTAACGCATATATCGGATAATCAAATAAAAATGTTTTGCAAATTGAATATGCGATAAACCGATTTCGTCTGTATTACAGTTACTTTTTAAATTGAAAGATATTTCTCGTCAACACAACCAACGGAGGCTGGATTAAAGTGGGATGACTTTTTTTTGGCCTACAAGTACATTTGAGGTTCCAAATCTAGTTATCAGAGAGATGAAATCAAAGTGAAGACTAAAAAAGGTCTTTCTAAAAAAGTTATTTTTTAGGCCGAGTGCTGCAACATGTAACAGGTTATTTTTACAAAGTACCTTGCCCATCACTGAATAGTCAGTAAGAAAACTACTAACAATGAACTGAACCACGAGAAAAGTTGAATGATATTTAACCAAACATTAAGACTGAAAACCAGACATATCACAATCAAACTGGAAGATGCAGTCAATTAATAAACAGACAAAGATAACAATGGCTTACAATCAAAGTTTACAATGTGATTAAGAAGAAACTTAATTTCTAGACAACGTTCGTACAACAATTTGAAGTTCACAAATTTGGCAAAAAGAAAAAGGCAAGGCATGCGACACCAAGTGGAATTTCATGCGTATTACTCAAGTTAAAAGTCGTTTCGAGAGCAGCGCCCTCCAGCAGCATCAGGAATGAGTGTATCGCCGTTCCTAGTCGGACATAAAAAAAAATTCTCGTATCAGTAATGTGTAATTCAAGGGGGAAACATCTTAAGGCGATTGAGGGTGCTGGTGTTCAAAAGCAGAACGGGGGTGATGGAGTTGAATTTTTGGAGAGTGAGAATGTTATTCATCAAATCAAAACACTCGAAAAGTTAAAAAAAAAAAAGTAATTGTAGTCAAATTATCACTTTGCTCATTTAAAAACCACCGGCAATAGTCAACTAAAATCACGTTTAATTGACTAATTGCGACATGACAGCATGACTTCACCACTAGCAAAAGCGACATTTTATATTTTACTTTATGACAAGCTTGTTAAACATGTTAAAATTAGTAAAGGCAGAAAGTGATTTTGCCGAAGATTCTGCGGCATAAAACGTGACGTAAATAAATTCTAACACCTAAAAAGTTTTCAAAAAATTAACAATAAAAAATATTCTTACCTAATAAACCTTGGTATAAGAAGACTCTTTCTTCATCGTCACCAAAATCGGACTCAACCCTGATTAATCTTCCGTTTCTATACCGGATTTCTCCGGTTCCAATAAGGGACTCGGTGGCACTAGAGGCGCTATTGTCGATGTCCTGCAAGAGAGGCCAATAAAAACCATATCTGCCAAAAGTAGATTTACTTCATAAGATTTCAGCACCAATTAGAGCTAAGAAAAAAACAAAAAAACAAGACGGTTTATCATAATTTGATGACGTAAGTAAAAGTTTGCTTTGCTTCATATTGTCACCAACCTCCGACAATCTGGCGGGAACGCTTTTGACGCTGACGTTGTCTTTTGTCAAATGAGAATCATTTTTAGAGGAAGCTGAAAGCACAAACTTTCGTTTGAAATCTCCTTGCAAATACAGATATAGTTGCAAAAAAATTGATTTGCAATCGTTTTGTTTCGAATTGCAAAATATGTATCTATAAAAACTACACAACTTTTTTATAAAAACAAACATATAATTATAGGATGTTTTCATACACTAGAATTGTTGCAGAGCTAAAATGATAAATTTTTTATGATGTCATGCATAAGCGTCCTGGATGACGTCATTGTAAAAATGATAACGTTCTGATGAAGCTCAAGCACTGCAATCGTTCCAGTCGATCTAAACCAGCTAATGTCTTTTATGCAAGGTCGAACTAACAATAACAAACGATGCGAAAACCACAAATCAGTCGACATAAAAACGTTGCCGGCATTCTTGATGCAGCGATTTGAATCTAAAATTACAGTAACTTTCGATCATTTCATCAAGCAAAACAAAAAATTCAAATAAAAACAAAACGTCGCATACAAACAAAATTCATACCAATGCATTCCGGTGCCGAAGCTACAAATAAAAAAAAAAGAAATCAAACTAAATCAACAAAGCTATGCACGTGATTACGTGGTTAATTTACCAATGCTACAAGTGTCTTCATGCACAGAGGGAGTATCTTCCGCTACTTCATCCGGGACCGAAGCTAGGGTAGCAAAGTCAGGAGGGGCCACAAGGTCTCGATTTCCTCGTAGACTGTCTTTGTCTTGCCCCTTGAGTTCTGCCCCAAAAAGGTGATCAATACGAAATAATAAAAAGTACATTCAGCAAACGCATGCTTGTAATTAGCCTTGTCGAGTGCGGAGATTAGCAATCAATGTTCAAGCAAAAACTTAAAAGAGAAAAACAAGAAGACGAAAGCAGTGCACCTTTCGCGTAGTAATGCGTGTGACAGATCTCGAGCAGCAAAAAAGCGGATGCCATCCCTCCCAGACCGTGTCGGACGTTGAAAGTTTGCTCGAGACCGCTCAAGGCGCACTTGAGGAGATCGAGCAGGCCGCGGTAAACTTTGATCGAGATTTCCTGGTCGATTAAAAAGATAATAAACCGATTTTATGCATGCTGATTTGCAAACAACAGTGTTTCCTGTAAAACATCGTCAAACGTCAATATTTCAAAGGATTAAAATTGATTTTTTCTGTAGCTTCTAGAAATTACCATGAAAAATGCAAAAATTTACAGTAATATCATCAAGCGTTATAAAACGTTGATTGTTCAAAATTTTCAATTCAATTGCGTGGTGGCTCGAGGTAGCGTCAAGAGGGCTCCTTTTCGAAGGCGTAATTTTGTCCTAAGTTTGAATAGCGAAGTTTTACTCGAAAACAGAACGGAAACTATTTTCCGCTGAGGTATGAAAATCAATCGCTAGTAAGCGTTGTTGATGAAGTCGTTGTTGGAAAATGCTGAACTGTTCATTTAACAGCGTAATTTCTCGCTTTTTGATGCGTCGTAAAGTCGCTAACACAAAAGTTTACTCAAACTTTAAATGCAAATAAAGGACGACGATCTTTTTAAGCAAAACAACAAGATGAAAAACCCACCACATCCTCAACGTGGTCGTTGTTTCCTTCTTTCTGGGTCGACTGATTCAAGCGCTGCAAGAGGAAGAGTCGGAGCGATTCGCTCTCCATCAAACGACGGATCTTCTTCAAGTTGAACCAACCGACGCCGTTTCCCTCCAACACGCTGTGCGTTATTCCCTAATAAAAAGTCACGTGATTCAGACAGTTGACTCGATTGGACATCAGTTTTTCTATGGAACTGAAGCGTTGCGGGAAACCGACCTTCAAAAACTGCTGATTCTCTTTTGTGTTCGAATGAGTCGCAGTGCTGGTGGCCGGTGATGGCTGATTGGACGGACGAGAAGGCGGGGTAGATGGAAGCGGTGAACCATGACGAACAACCGATCTATGGTCAATTAATGTCTTCCGAGGACCTGAGTGCGAGATGGAAAAGAAACAAGCAACGTGAACACAAAATCACGGTAACCATCAAATGTAAACCAAGCACCTTTCATACTGGGAAAAGGGGTTTTTCTATCGATTTTTGCAGATTTTGATCGTTCGTTCTCGACACTATTGGGAGTAGAAAGTTGAAGGCTATTGGTTTTGACGTCACTGACTTTATCAGAAATCACTAAAAGTAAAGTGATTTTTTATTAAAGAGTTGTGCTTGGCAAAAACATAAATTGGCGGTTGTAAAATTCATAAAAAAAGTGGAAACACTTTCAAAAATAAATTCCATTTTTTTTAAATACGATTCTATGTCTTTATAACATTTCGGTAAAATTAATTTTAGATTCAACTCTACGTTTAACAAGTGCGAAGTAAAGCGCTGCAACTTAGTCATCTTGAATCAAACAGCAATATCTAATGTTACGAGAAACAAAATAACGAGTTGAAATCAAGTTTTTTTCTAAAAATTTTTTTGTGAAATTTTATGAATGCTATGTCGATAGAAAAGACTTTACTCATAGAAAAAAAAGATTAAAATGCATTTGCGCCCTAAAATTACTCTTCATAACTTGACAAAAAAAGGAAGTAACTACACAGAAACCAAAAAGTAAAACGGAATCGCGCTATACGAATAAGCAAGAAACTGCTTATTTCTCAGTCAATTAACTGAAAGTAAAGTTAGGCTTTAAAACGTTTTTCTTTTCAACAAGCAATTGCTGTAATATTGATCGTTAAACTAATTTCTATATAAAAAAAATTACCAGCTCATCTTCAAAACATAACTGTGAAATTGCAGTTCGTTTGAACTAAATTCATAACATAAACAAAAAAATTCACGCTTCAACGGTTGCAATGTGATTAAATGAGCCCAATGCACGCCGAGTAACGAGCATCAGTGCAACTATATCATTTTTTCACTTGAACAACTCATGAACTCAAACTCAAAGACAAAAAATTTTAATTGGGTAAATTTTGTCAAAAACCAAAGCAACCAAAATAACGTAATGATTGGCTTGAACAATCAAATGACAGTTATATCACGAAGCACGTTAAAAATCAATAGGCATTGAACAGGGTTTTCGTTAGTAGTACGTTGCGTATTGCTATAAATTGCTTTCTAAGAACAACCATCTCTACGTTGGGCTTAAGAAGCCTTGATCGAATATGCGAAAATTGTTTTTAAAAATATATTCCAGTCACCGATAAATAGCGGCATGTGATTTTTTTGAACTGCTTAAAAACCTTGATTTTGAATAGAAGCAGCTTTAAATCAACTCCATCTGTTTAATTAATTCAAGCGCAATTAGCGTTGAGTAAGGTTCTTTTTCTTCAACTCTATTTTATCACATTTAGGAGCGTTTGCAAAGTAAAACGCTCAATGTGCAGCTCAATTAATCTTTATACAATCATTTTCAACACAATGATAAATATTATATATACCTATTTAATTTATTGAGCAACGTAATCTATAGCAAGGGTCACCGTCTGAACTGACCAATAAGCACGGCTATTTGGTCAAAGTGAGGGGGCAGCAAAGCGTGCGAGTTGAGGCTAATTTGAAACTGTTTTTACCATGGCAACGTCAAGTAGAGACCAAAAAAAGTCTTTATTTGATGTTCAACCAAAAAATTGCCTTTTCTGTGATTTTTTTGGGTTTTCACTTGACGTAAGAGCGCTTTCTAAAAATGCGTTTAAAAACTAAAAGTTCATTAATAATATTGATGAAAACAATACTCAACTCCGAAATAAGCACGTTCTTACAAAGAAGCACATAAATATTCTCTAAGACAATGATCACAAAAGGAAGCAGAAATCTTAGAAGTATGAAATGGCAACCCTTTCTATCGCGCAAGATTTTAAAAACGTCTAGAGCCTGTTTCATCTTTTACCGATTATTAGAAAGTTAAGTTAATCTCAAAACGTTTAGTATTAACCGCGTTTTACGTTTTTTCGGTTTCAAATTCCCAAAATATAAGTTTTATTACATTTGCCTTTTGCATTCTTCGACAGACGCTTTGACAACAAAAGAGCGTTGGCGGTACTCTCCTGTTATCGCTCCACTATTAGCAAATAGTTAAACGAAAACCCATGACTTTTGGGGTCTCAACCCAAATACCCCTTTCAGCATCAGGGAGAAATAAAGAAACCAAGAGAAATGTATTGAAAACAACAGGAAGCAATAAATGGTGGTCCGATAACGGGGAAGTACCGCGTTGGTAATTTAAAATATAAATTTTATTGTGCAGTAAGCAAGAAACAACACGTCAAAACGATAGTATACAATAAGTTATAGCAACTACTAACCGTCGTCGTCTTTGGATAGAATAGTCTTTGCTTTATTGTTATTTCCGTCACCATTTTCTTCCTCCTAAACAGATCATATGATTCATTAGTGGCATGGAACTAATATGCTGCAACTACAGCAAATTACGACGGGTCTGTGTTAAGAGACCTGTCGCTTCAATTTTAAGCATGAAAAATTGTGAGATGTCCTTTCAATTAAGAGTGTTTTTTTGTACTTTTGTTAAAATATAACTTGACAGTAAGATCTCGAGAACTAAAGAGAAAAAGAAGATCATTGCAAAAAAACACATATTGATCGCCTAAAGGCCTGACACACAAATTAAGGTCGAACAACCGAATTGCTTTATTACAACCAATTGTTGTCCTTCGCTTTTTGGGTGCCACTCCTTAGCACAGCGATTCAATTTTTCATTAATGTCATCAATAAAGCAACGCTGTGTCATTGGACAAATAGTTCTGAGTTTTTCTTATTTTTGGCACCTATATAGGATATAAATATTGCATAAGCAAAACCCAGAAGCAATTTTTAATTTCATTTTTTAATTTCTCAAAAAAACTTCAATCTCCTTTTGACTTATCTGTTTCCGTGAGTAACCCCACCTTGCCAGCCTCTTACTACTCCAGATCTTCTTATACGACGCTATGGCTACTTTTTCGCTATGAGACTTGGGTCAAAAACTACTGCATAGGTCGAAAAAAATAAGCACAAGTAGCCCAGGAAATTTAAGTCAATTTTAAACTTTTATTCTTGAACGATTTTCGATGATCTGGGGGCAGAGTAAAACACAATTTGTTTCACCTTATTTTCATTGCTAGCTTTTGAAATTCCCGTCAACTCTTCCTCTTCGGAGTAAGAGGAGTAAGAAGTAGCAGTATCATCACTTAGAGGATCACTGTCACTGCCTGAAAATGATCAAAGACCAATCAATTAAATTACGATCACATATAAAAAAGTTGAATGAAAGAGCAACTGTTATAAACCGGAATTCCAAACAATGTTAGAACAAAAGCAATAACGCCTTGCAAAGCATCAAATTCTTAACGCAAAAAACGCTTAAGTTCTCTTGATTTTGTTTGTGAAACTACCGCTATCAGGAAGTACCGAAGTATTTGTTCGACTTCAGCCTTCGAAACTCAAAAAGACTAAGGGTTAACCAGAATTAAATTCAGTTGATCACATTGCAAAAAAAAGGTTTTCTTTCAAGCTAGAGAAGCCTTCAGATCGTCGAGTGTTTATGACTTCTTTCAAAGCAAGGTGCGAAAAAAGCTTAAAATAGAAGCAGACACAATGAGATGGCATCGCTCTTACACAGGAAGCAAAAAAAAAAAAAAAACGAAAGTCGGTCAGCAACAATCGAAAAGCAAAGAAATAACACGTTTCAGCTAAAACAAGACATTTCAATGCGACCTCGAAACAATCAGTTCGGTGACAAAATAGGTGAAGCTACTTTTACTAAGCAACTAACCACTTTCATCGGTCGGTTCATCGGAGTTGGTTCTACTGATCAATTCGTCGACCATGGTCACGGTGGCGACCAGGCTGCTACACTGCTCATGGGTCGAGTGACACACATTGGCCAGTTGGTCGGCGAACCACTTCGGCTTATCTCCGATCAACTGGGGATCGAACACCTCTAAACAAAGCAGTCGAAGCGGCCGGTAAGGCTAATTATTTAGATTTGTTGAAAAATGCGGTAAAAATATTTGATATGACATCGAATAGCTCCTACATCAAGAACCGACGATTGAGCGAACGCACAGATCGAATGGATTGCTTCAAAACTTTGCATATTTTTAAATGAATTAATAAGGTTTTTTAAAAATTCAATAACAGTAAATACAATGAATTTCGATGAAATCTGATAGTAACATCACAATATGGAAAAAATGGTTTTGAAATAATTTTGTTAAGAGTAACCCAAAATGACATACAGCATAGATAAAAAAACATGAATTTACTTGAACGTTTCAAACCAATCATTTGTATACTTACCATTAGTGATTCTTAAAAAGGCGACATTGTCAGGAGCTAGCGTCCATTCGCCGAGGAATTCGACAGCTTGCGTCCGGGAAAGCAGAAAAGCAAACTCGGTCGGCTTGTCTCTGACGGAAAAACAAAAAAAGATGATGTCACGAAATCAATGAAAGATTCTTCTTAAAAAATCAACACATGATAATAATTTCAACGGAAGACGTCACAATCAAACCCAAAACAAACTTTTCTTTAAACACATTTTCTACGCAGAAGCGTGCAACTAGTTCGCTATGTCAATTTCCGCAACATTGCCACAGAACATAGGGACTCGTTTTTAGAACGAGCGCGGAATGGAGTATTCTTTGTTTGTTTTATTGATTTTTTGCTTCGCTTAGCGCTCGCTTAAGTTTTAAGCGCGAAAAGATCAATAAAAGAAATAACGAATGTTTCATTCCACGCTCGTAGTGGAAACGAGCCTTAAGCGGCGTTGTCACAACCGTGGCGAACCGCTGACAGTAACTGTGACAAATTTGACCTGCCCGGGAACTGAACTCAAATAACTGTGTCAAATTTAACCTGTCCGCAAATTGAACTCAAAACTTCCATGCCGGAGGCAGAAACGTCATCTACTAAACTAACCAAACTATTAGACAATCGAAAACAATTCAATTGCGATGGAAGACCAGTAGAGCGATTTTAAATTGCTTTTCAAAGATTAAAGATTAATAAAAAACCACCTGCTTTGCATAAAGCTTTGTTGTTGAAACGCGACGACGGGGCGGGGGTACAAGCGCAGAGTCCTGGTGTGGTCGGTGTAATACTGCAGCGTGTTCGGTGAAAACAGGAAGCGGACCATGGCCACCCTTAAAACAGACTCGAGGTCAGTACACATCTCACCGGTCAGTTACATATGTTACTATTCGACGTTGTTCGTCGGCGTGCTTTTAAAAGCATTCAACACCGAACCATAAAGAGGTTTTTCCATAAAGCGGTCTCTGTTTATACAAACGTTATTTTGATCTTGAAATTGAAGGCAAGATAACTAAACTGGTAAACAACTTAACCTAATGAAACCTAGATCTACAAGTTTTTGGGCATTAAATTTTTCTTTGAGCTGGTTTGGCTATAGGCCAATTTTATCAGAGCTTATTAAAGTAACGTACTACCTCGTATGAGGTAGGCTATAAAAAAAAATTCAAACTTTAATCTGACACAAATTTCCTTGAAAATTGTTATATGATAAAGATTTGACATTTTCGCTTATTAGACAACATTTCCGGCTTTCAATTGTCCGACAAACGCGACACATGAAAACACGATGTCGTTTTTTCTTTCCTTATTTGATTCTAAGAACATATATTTGCACTTTTAGTTGTAGTGGGCATAGTTTCCGTTTCTAAAGAGGCAAAGAATATGTGTTTTGCTATTTTTTAACAATTTCAGTGCCACAGAACATATTACTGGTGGGTTGAAAATTTACTTAAAATCGCTAAAAAATACCTAAACTAATTTAATTATTTGTAAATAAAAGAAATTGAAAAATGCAAAATAGGTGTCAGGGTAAAATATTGCCAGCCGAAAAAATTAATGAAATAATAGCAAATTGTTGTCTGACTATAAATAATTGGTATGAAACTAGATAAAAAAATGTGAAAAAAAAGAAACTTTTATTATTAACTGTATTTTTTTCTGTCATTAAACTCTCAGATCAGACATAGATTCGTTGGTTCTTACCTAGTAGCAACATCCACAGTGTCGACATCTTCACCAAAAATCGTCTGACTGTTCGTTTTCGACCTGATGCTGCTGGTTTTTGTGCGTAACCAAGCAGCGGCGTCTTGATACAGGAAATTTTGCAGATCTTGGATAGGTGGGTTGAGACTCATTCCGGCTAAAGCCTGACGTAAGAAGTTGTCGTAAAAGTGTTTTTTTTTTTACTTTAAAATGAAGCCGCTATGGCAACGAAATGGGCCTTATTTAAATCTACTTTTTCAATAAATTCTTCTATTTGATTTTGAAACTTGAAAAGTCCTTGATATATTAGTATTAACTTGAACATTTAATCAAGTATTAGTATTTTGATTTCAAACAGCAGTGTTTGCAATAAATTAAGAAGCAAACCTGTTTTAATCGAGCTTTTAAAGTTGCCGCTTCGGGTTCAGGAAGCCTGGGTAATTTATCTCCGTTCGAAGGCTTAATCATCTGATGAAATAAGCAAAAAGTTACAAAAACAAAGAAAACTAGAAATTTATTTAAAAAAACCTTATTCGCATCTAAATCAATCTTCCAGACGTCGAAAGGGAAACGAAACTGATGTTTTTGGTCGAAGAAGGAACTTGGCAAGCCGATGATGTAAGGAGTCGGGGCTAATAGGAGTTGTTCGGATCCAGGCATGGATTGTGGCAGGAGCGGTATGACAGGAAACATGTATTGGAGGGGATAGAGCATGCTGGTGAGCGCCATTATTGACATCGACAACGCGTTGTAATTCTTTGAGACGAGGACAACCTGTTTGGTGATAACTTTTTAGCTCAAATTTTTGAAATTTTTGAAATTTTTGGAGGTATTAAAAAACGCTTTAACAGTCTACCAGCTTCACAAATTTATAAACAATATTAATACGAAAACAGGTAAAGTGTGCACGAGGCAAAATATTAGTTGAATATTATATTATGGCCTCGAAATTTCTTTATTATCATCACTAGCAGAACTTTATTATTCTCAATCTTCTTCTGGTGATAATACCAAACCAAAAGCAGCAAGGTATTCTCAACCAAATTGGCACATTGTAGTATTTATATGTATATGTATTGTTGTGTTCTAATATCTGTCGAATTTTAGAAATGAACAGCTTCTAATGTGCTCTGATAAAAGCACCGCAGTAATCGGAATATTGATGTTCATTCCACAAATCAAAGTTTCACGAGGCCTTACCAGACCTGATGAACAAATGCAAAACTTCAACGAAAAATTCCATTTCACTTAAAACAAAATCTCTTTAAGTAATACTTGTTCTTCCCTAAGTTTAATACAACATTTTTTGCAGCAGAATATTACAGTCAATTGGAAGAGTATGACAACAAAACTTTTATAACTATCAAAACAGTTAAAAAAAAACAAAAAACAACACCACAATCTTAACTAATTCACGACCTGTAACGGATTTAAATTTCATAAACAATGACAACTAACGATAACTGAATCATCGATTACAAATACTCAATACCGTGAATATAAGTAACACAAAAACGTTTCTGTTCTATCATGTACAATGTATAATTTAAATGAACAAAATGCGTATCTACAGTCTATGCATTCAGTTGACCGATTAAGAATTGTGATAAATATAGACATTAAAAAAATTGAACATACCAAAAAACACATGCAATTCTAGGTAGTCATCAACAAAAAGCTTGCTCTTTAATACTTTATTTATTTATTTACAACTAAAAAATTGCTTTGAATAAAATTCGAAAAAAACGCTAGTAGCAAAATACAACAGGTCTTAAAATCAATAAAAGATTTAATAAATATCTTGTATCTTATCAAAAAAAAGGGGGGCAACAGATAAAAAATTAAATTTTAGAAAATCCTTTATTATTTGGCGAACCAAAGACAACGCATTTCAACGTTACCTCAAAACCTTTCGTCTCATGAATAATTAAAAAGCTCAAAACAAAGTGAAGCTGTCTACGCGACAATATCAAATCACATAGTGACATGAACTATTCAACCGAGGAGGTTTTGTACTTTACTTTGCATAAAAACACGAGGTTGACGAACCGAGTTAAGAGGCGAGGAAGACGATGTTACCAGTTTCAGTTTGCATTAATGAAAAGCAAATTGTATTACGTACTTATGTTTGTATTACGTACTCGTATTACGTACATAACCAAAGAAATTTATAGCAAAATCACGGTTATAATCGCTGTATGGCGGAATTGCGCGGTTAACTTGGGATTTATTGACAGCTTGATATTTGGTTTTGAAATCAAGAAACATGTTAATAGAAAAATTATTTTCTGTTAGCGCGTAACACTGCGTTGAAAAACTTTTATGTGTCATTGTAAGCAAACTAGACACAAATAACCATAACATCCATGTTAATCTATTAATTCAAGGGTCTCCAAAGTACGGCCCGCGGAGCTTTTTGTAAAAAACATATACACTAACTTTGAACCATAGTTGGATAGAATTATGTCGGAAATACTCATAGCCATAAAATAGTTACCAAATTTAGGTGAAGACCTTTTTTTTTTTAGAAAACACTTTGACTGGTAGAACAACTAGAGAACACTTATGGCTTTGGCCCGAGGTCCAAAAAAAATCTACATACAGCCCCCTGCTCGAAATGTTGGAGACCCCTGTATTAATTAAATAGTTAAAACTAAACATAAAATATATTCTTAAACGACGTCTTCGTATGAGATCAAGAGCATTGGGAAAGTCATGGTCAAAACAGAATAAGAAACTGTTAGAATTCGTAACCTTCTATGATTTAATTTTTTTTGATCAATTTTTTTAATTACTTTAATTATATAAATACAATTTTCGCAGGATTTAACTATTGATTAAATTAACTTTTGAGCAAAGAAAAATAAACAGCCAAAAATAGACTATACTTATTATCACAGCAAGACGCATTTGTGTTTATTATTTTTGGATTACTAAAAAAGATAGAAAACTGCATTGGACGTAAGAATTACGAAATATGAACCGTGATGCTAAAACAATATTAATATTACCTTTTGTTCCAATAAAATTGCAGTCAATGCTTGCAAACATAAATCAATTCCTAAAAGTTCTAAAGGAAGATGAAGCGGAAAATCGAGAAGAGAGAGACGAGTAGGGTCAGGAAAAGCGATTACCGATGGAATCTAAAATTAAGATATCGTTCAGCAAAAAATTAGCCACAAGAACAATAATTTTAGCACCAATAGGTTGCAGACTAAAGACTTTTTATCTTTCAAAAATTTTTTGGAGTTTTTCCATATCTTATGTTTGAAGCAGCTTTAGACAAATAGCTCACTTTGATACTTTACAAAAAGTTAAGAAAATTGTAATAAGTTCTTTCTTCAAAAGCAACGCCAAGAGCCTTGACTAGGAAATTGTAAAACAAAACGATTCATAGTAACACAATAAACTTTTATTTCTATTTTGACTCATTAAATGAAAACTGTACAAATCACATTACAAAAACACAGTGCTTTATCATAAAAGCATATTAAACAGTAATTTTTAAAAAATGCACACTTCCTAGGATTAAAAATAAAAAATTTCTGAACTTGAAAATTATTTTGAATTGCATCTTAAAATAAAGATAATAAAGTTTATATTAATATAAGCAATCGCTTATAGTTCATTCGCAAACCACTCTGCTGCACTTGAATATGATGAAAATTATCCAAAACCACAAAACACAAAAACTACCTGCATGCTTGTAGGCAAAAGTTCTAAGGTCACTTTATGCTTTCCAGCTACGGGAATCGGGCAAGATATTAAACTTGCTATCCACGATTCAATCTCCCTCATATCATGAACTGCCACTCCTGGCACATTATTGCACACTGAACCACATAGAAGACCCCATATGCTAAAACGTTAAAAAATAGCTGTTCAAAAAGTCTTGATTTTGATATCAAAATACCCTTCTTACCTTTCTAAATTCTTGGATCCTTTTCCATTTTTCACATTGGTTCGTTGGTAGCAAGCCTCAATGAGTCGTTTTAGTGTAAGAAGACACCTATAGCACACAATAGATTAAAAAAACACTACATTGCAATTCTTTTTTTTGATTAATACAAAATAAATTTATTACTCTAAAAGCCCATTTGCACAAGCGTGGAATGGAGCATTCTTTGTTTATTTTATTGATTTTTTTACTTCTTTCCGCGCTGAAGCGCTATGCGAAAGAAAAAAATCAATAAAAGAAACAAGGAATACTCCATTGCCTTTACAAACAGTTTATTCATTGAACAATCTTGAATAAAAAATTGAAAAAATTTTCTTCTATTAAAAATCAAACAAAAAATTTCAGAAAACCATTTTTTGCAAATCAAATTGTTGACATTCAAATGACACTGCCTTGGCTGAATCAAAACTAAAACCTTATTTGAATGCAGCTCTGCGTTATTCAAAATACCTTCGAAAAGTTGAAATAAAAGGATGATAACTGATGATACACAGCGATGTCAAAGTGTGCGTGCGGGCTGACTTTAATTTATGACGTTGTGGACTTGAAGTATCTGCAAAAGTTGGAAATATAACAGTAGTTTTTAACCTTTTTTTAAAGCGACCAAAGTTTATAAAAAATCAAATTAGCAAGATCATGCGACCCAAGAGTATGCTGAAATATTTAAAGAAATTCAGCGAAACTTTTTATGACGACCAAGTTGCAAAGCAAATGCAAAGCATTTATTTTTACTGAACATTTGTTCATCAATTCACTTCTTTGTATGGGTGTATTGGCTTAGTGGCTACTTTTTCTTTTAAAACAGTGTCACCACTGCCGTGTTCGCAGGATAGCTCGATGTGATAAACATTGAATTACGAGCAAAAGATCGCGAGTTTGATGATGAATCTATTTGGATAATTTCTATTGTGGTGATTGAAAAACATTTCAGTACAAATTCTTTATTGGAATCACGCTATTTACATACAATGGTGACTTAGCTTGAAGCAAAAAGTAGCATACATGCCAATATGGTCCTATCAAGAAGATTCTTGTAAGTAAGCACCACACAAACAATGTGACTTCATTAAAGAATTTGTCGTAAAGTGTCTTTCCTAAGGGCACAACAAAAATTAATCAAGTAGACTGACCATAGAAATTATATCTTTCTGCTCGCAAGTCAAAGTTTTATCATTCTGAGCAATAAAGTCAAGTCACTTTATATTCACATTATCGTTAGTGATTTTTTTTTGAAATGGGCATTACATTACTTAAGAATAGTTGCAAGTTAGCTTCAACTTATAACTGATTTTTATGATTCATTTTCAATACTAATAGGTTAAACCCAGTCACACACAGCCGAGTTGTATCTAATGGAATCAAACTTCGAATTGAAAATTTAAAACTGTAGAATACCTTTTATACACAGAAACCTAAAAGTAGATAGTTTTGGAATCTTTTTAGTACTTTTTTTGAAAATATGTGAAAGTATAAGTAGTTTTTATGAGCCATTTCTAAAATTCTTTTGTTACTTGGTTGTTTAGCAAAACGCAACTAAAAGTCAAGCGAATGAAATCAACGTGACTCTTGATTTCGACTATTTTTGCTGTGGTTATTGGAAGGGAAACACTGTCGATGGAAGCGCTTTGTGCCTTCGGTGTTCGAAAACATTTCCAACATTGTTTTTATTTTGAATTTTATTGCTCTTACAACTTTTAAACAAACTTGTCACTTTTTTTACGAAAACAAGCAACCGAGAAAAATTTTAAGTGACCCAACTTTGAGTCACGACCCACACGTTGGCGAAGCAGGACTATTCGGCGGGAGACAATTCGTCGGCAAGCCGATTCGGCGAGGTCAATTCGACGAAAAAATAAATAATTTCGATTTAACTTCACTAGCGTTTAAGCGACAGCAAAAAAGTTTTGTTTTGTCACAAAGGCAATATTATATTACAAATTATTTTAATGTTATTCTATTCGCTCAAACAGCATGTTTCGTCTATTAAGGCTCGTTTCCACTAAGAGCGTGGAACCGAGTATTCTTCGTTTTTTTTTATTGATTTTTTTTGCTTCGCTTAGGGCTTTAGCGTGTGTTTTTGGTGCATGCGCTATTTTTTCAAAATAATGGATACATTATTGGATTAATAAAACGCGTTAAAAATCTTTAATATTTTAATAGGATTTTTAAGGTGCTCTGTTTGTTCCAATAAATTTTATTCGTTGTTTAAAAACATCAGCGTAAGCAACGGAATAAAAACTTTATAAATTGAAATTTAATCAAAAAGGATTTGTATCCGGTTTAACTTTGAAATCACTGCCGTACTTTTCTTGTCGTTTTTAAGTTCTTTTGCAAACTTTTTATCGCTTTGTTAAGCATTCCTTTTCGTATGTTTTTCAGATTTTTGATTACCTTTTGCCGAGCGTAATAGACGAAACATACGGTTAGAGCTGATAATAATAGTTAAATTAGTTTTCATGGTTTCACACTTTAATATAATAACCGCTCTGACTTAACCGTCATTCAGTATTTTTCTAATGCACCATGCGCACCGACCAGAATAGATTTGTAGAAAAATGTTGATGCACTGATAATGGTTATTATGACATCATAAGTTTTGTACGCTCGCAACACTTCAAACCTGTCGTCTTTGCAGTACATTGTTGTACTTTTTCGTAGAAAAATTTAAAAAATAGGTGATGTTAAACGACCTTGATCCAAAAATTTAACTATTTAAGTACCTTTTTTTAATTTAAATATTCAAAATTAAGCCATGGTAAATTTAAATAGATTATTATTTGGGTAGAAACATCCCTAAATTTTAAGAATTTAACAATCTTTAAATGTGAATTTTCACTTTTATCAGCGGAACAACGGATGGTAAAAACAAATTTAGGTATCACAGTTTACTTTTAAATATGCAACAATGGCGATTATAAGTTTTGCATATTAAAAATAAATTGCAGTATAATATTTCCTTAGTGACATAACAAAACTCTTTTTGCTGTCGTTTCAAAGCTAGTGAAGTTCAATCAAAATTATTTATTTTTCTGCCGAATTGGCTCGCCGACGAATTGTCTCCCGCCGAATTATTACGTACTCCACCCCGGAACCACTGATATAAAATACATTGACGTTTGGCAGATAACTTAATAAATCCAAAAATTACACTATGGTTTATTTTATTGCTTAATACAAAGCTAATGGTAATTTCAGCCTTTATAATTATTTTCTTCATGAGTACTAAATGAAATTATATGTCAAATGGTATTAACATTAAAGTTCTTTGTTGAATCACTAAATGTTTATCAAAGGGTAAACATTTTCTAGTGTAATTACAGTACTACTGATGGGACGATTAATCGGAATCAAGAATTGATGAATTTTTAGAAATCGGAATCGAAAAAGTTTGGATTAAAATTTCGAATATTGAAAACGATTCCTAATTTATTCAGTATTTGGCCTTTTTTTATATACCTCACTATCACTGAGCATACATATATATAAATATATATATATATGAAAAAAAAACACTTTCTTTTTTAGAACAATATATGTTTATAAGGATTATAACCATGGGTTGGTAGCGAATCAGCCATGGCAAATCGTCACCAATCTTCCTTGCAGAATACTCAAAAAGATCAGAGCAATTCAGGAATGTTTAAAAACCACAACTGTTTGTTTCATCCTATGGAATCTTCAGGTAGTTGCTTTATTTGAATAAGTAACCACCGGATGATTCTATAGAGTGAAGCCGACTCTTGTTTTTTTAAACATTGATAAAATAAATTTTGTGTTATATATATACACTGTATATACAGTATATATATATAAGTATTTTTTTTTATTTATTAAGACAAAAACATCCCTATTGCTTGTTTTATCTGATTAAGAAATTAAGGAATGGATGAAACAGGCTGTAGGGCTGCTGTTTTTTAATAAATAAAAACTCAATATACAGTATATCTTCTGAACTTGCATTTACTATATCAGGAGTTACTTTTTTCTTATATGACATCACAGGAATTGCATTATTTGCTTGATTAATTTAATAAACTGTATATTTCTGAGCATAACGATTGAAAAGCTTAAAATAATACATTTCTAGTTTTAGGATTGATTAAAAATTTTAAATGTCCTCTAATAAACTATGTTTTGCAAACTACATATTGCTTATCAAAGGATAATTCATTTAACATGCAATGTTTTCTTTACAAATAATTATATTCTTTATATTTCTAGTAAAAAATTGACGATTCTATAGGATGAAACAAATTGTTCTGGTTTTCTAAAAGTACTTTAAAAAATTTATTATTATACAGTATATTCAAATAACCGTTTTCAAATCAAATTTTTTTCTAAGGATCAAGATTTTACTTAAGTCAAGATCTAACAGATGTTGTGGTTTTTTAACAAGTCATTAAATAAATTTTGTAGTAAAATATTGCTCTGATCCTTTCATAAAGCAGTCTCCAAGGAATACTGATTTAATTTCTCAATCTAATAGGTAGGCCACAAAAATGTCCCCTCTTTTTAAAATTGCCATTATTCAGGAACTATTGAACATAGATATTTCTTCTTAGTCTCATTTTAAAGAAAAAAGTGTCTTCTCTTATTTGATGAAAAGGTTTTTTTTGATATCTCAAATAGTACAATAACACCTTTTGAGTTAAAACTTACGCATTTTACCCAACGGAGGTCATTGCTCAAAATAAAGCTTTAAAAGTGGAGTTCAAAAAAAAAAGTTATCTAGAAATTTAAAAAAAAATTAATTTTTTCTCCGGTTTATTGTCCTGTTAGTTTTAGCATGAAAGCGTGAATAGTTGTGTTGAAAGTTAATCTCGCACAAAAAATTTTAATATTACATTTATTCTATGTGTGTTCCTGTGTCTTAGCTATTTGAGATATGAAAAAACTCTTTTTATCAAATAATAAAAGACACTTTTTTCTTTAAAATGAGACTAAGAAGAAATGTGTATGTTTAGTAGTTCTTGAATAATGGCAATTTTAATAAGAGGGGACATTTTTGTGGCCAATCCTGTATATAATCTTTAATTTACAGTAGCTAATGTTGAACAATGTAAGACAATTAAAGTAGAGGCATTATTCATCAATTATCCATATGATTAAATAAGATGCTCTAAAAAAGACATTTGGTTAGTCTATTATAAAAACAAAGTGAATTTTAAGTGACAAGAATCGGAATTTGCATCGAAATCGAAAAAAAAATTGGCATCGTTCCAAGACGTTCCATCACTAGTAAGTACTATTAAAAATTCTATACTTTTCTGGAATACACAATTAAATACAATTTTAAAACATGAATTTGAAAATTTGAAATTTAAAATTAGAAAATAAAATAGTAACCAAAGCATGTTGTGCTTAGCATTGGTTTAACAATTGAAAGTATAGTTTTAAACTTACAAGCATCGCCATTAGGTATTTTCGTATCTTTACTTGAACCATCCGAAACCAAATCAGAATTTGCCCGAGAACTTTTTTCTAAATATTCTTCTTCATCACTACTAATTGAGCTTTTTTGGCTACTGTTTACACTGCCAAACAAAAAAATAGTAACAATAAACAATGAAAGTTTAAGCATCTAGCAACAAAATTTAAGCAAACAAAAATTATCTGCTTTATAGAGCAAGTGCTTCTTAAAGTGATGCAAATACAAAATTCTACCATAGAAACATGTTTAAAAAAACGGTGTTTCAAAAAGAATACGCCAAAGCATCACGTGATATGTCAAAAATGAGAAAGAATAGAAAAAACTCTAGCTTGGACACATGTGCTGTACATACATTCAAGTTTTATTTCATATTTTACAAGTGGTCAATATGTTACAAGTGCCCATTTAAATGAAATTAAAAATGGTAGAATTTGTCAAATATACAAAATTCAGAGTTTAAATTTAATAATTTTTGTGATTATACATTGTTTATACTACAATAAGTTCACCTTTGAGATTTAGACTTTTTTTTAGATTTAATCTTTAACTTCTCCAAATCTTTTTTCTCAAATGGACGATAAAAATTGACACATATTCCATAGCGAACATATCCACTGTCTTTTTCAGTTAATGTAAAGACAAATGAAGAAGTATCTTCATGCAATATTTGATTGGATCTTTAAAAAATAATTCGATACATTTATAAACTGATACATTATTATTATCAAATACGGTATATACATTATTATCAAATTTATTCAAATAGACTCAAATATTTGAATAAGATTGTTCTTTTGAAGATCACGGAAACATGAAATAGGCTGGAAAAAGTTTTTCATTTTACTTTTTGTATGTAGTCCTAATTTATAGATCGTAAAATAAATAATCTGCTTTGATTATCATATCATCAAGGACTGTGTTGTTTATATTGTGGTTTGTTTTGAATAAACAATATAGATAAATATCTGGGTTCTGCATGCATATAAACACATTGCTTTATAAATTAATCATATTTTTTTAACTGCTTGGTAAAACTCTAGGAAGCCCAAAAAATTTTGTTAGGTAGCAAATCGAAATTGATTAAAAAATTTAAAAATAAAAAAAGTTGTTGCATTTACTATTGTAAATATGCAGCAAGCTTGAAAAAATATCAAGAGCAGGAGATATACACAAAAAAATTTAAAAAATTAGAATAATAGATCATAAAAATTTTAGTCAATAAACCAAAAACAACAGTAAATTTTGGAATTTATTTGCAATTGCTTACGTTACAGAATAAAAAATGTTCAACAGTTATATATATAATTAAAACAAAAAATTTTGGCTTAGTGCAAAAACAGAAGATATTGGCATATTTAATTAACTTGAAAAAAATGTACTTATGCACAAAATTAAAACGATAGTTTTGCCGAAGCAAGACAATTTGGCGGGAAAATAAATCAAAACAATTTATTTTCACTGGCGTTGAAGCGACAACAAAAAAGTTTTTTTATGTCACTAAGACAATTGCAATTGTTCAGCTGATAAAAGTACAAATTTGCATCTAAAATTGCTAAATGCGTTAAATTTAGGTATGTTTCTAGCCGAATATTCATCTAATTGAATTTACAATAGCTCAATTTCAAATATTTAAATCAAAAAAAGGAACTTAAATAGTTAAATTTTTGAACCAAGTTTGTTTAACATATACTGTATATTTTACAAAATTGAAGTTTTGCAAGCGTACGAAAGTTGTGACCTCATAATAAGCATTATACTATATATGAACATTTTTTTACAAATCTATTCTGGTCGGCGTGCATAAGCATTTTTCTGCAGATCGGCGTATCAGAAAAATACTGAATGACAGTTAAGTCACAGCGGCTATTATATTAAACTATCAAACTATGAAAATTATTTTAACTACTTTTTATTAGCTCTAACAGTTTGTTTTGTCTACAGGGCTCGTCAGAAAGCAATCAAAAATCTTACAAAGCGATAAAAAGTCGGCAAAAGAACTTAAAACAAAAAGAAAAACACAGCAGTGAATTAAAAAATTAAAGCGGTTACAATTTTTTTTGATTAAATTTCAATGTGCCAAGTTTTTTTTCGTTGCTTACGCTAATGTTTTCAGATATGAATTTATTATGGCCAATACCATGATTAATGATCCTGGCACTAAAAAAAACTTTACACATTGAAATTTAATCAAAAAAGTTCGTAATCGGTTTAACTTTTTAATCACGTATTTTTCTTTTTGTTTTTAAGTTCTTTTGCCGACTTTTTATCGCTTTGTTAAGCTTTCCTTTTTGTATTTGTTTTTCAGATTTTTGATTGCTTCTTACGAGCCCTACAGACGAAATAAACTATATTAATAACGAACTATAATAACGAAACGAGCTAGTATAAAATAGTTAAAGAATAATTTTTATGGTTTGATAGTTTAATATAATAACTACTGTGACTTAACCGTCATTCAGTATTTTTTTGATACGCCGATCTGCAGAAAAATGTTTATATATAGTATAATGCTTATTATGACGTCATAACTTTCGTACGCTTGCAAAACTTCAATTTCGTAAAAGATATGTGTTAAACGACCTTGGTTCAAAAAATTAACTCTTTAAGTTCCTTTTTTCAATTTAAATATTCAAAATTTAGCTATTGTAAATTCAATTAGATGAATATTCGGCCAGGAATGTACCTAAATTTAACGCATTTAATTTTAAATGCAAATTCTCACTTTTATCAGCTGAACAATTGCAATTGCCTTAGTAACATAACAAAACTTTTTTGTTGTCGCTTCAACGCCAGTGAAAATAAATTATTTTTATTGATTTTTCCGCAAAATTGGCTCGCCGACGAATTGGCTTGCCCACAAATTTGTCCCGTCGAATTGTCTCTTGCCAAATTGTCGCGTACCTTAGTTTTGCAGTAACTACTGTAGAAAAAAATTCTTCTTAATTAAATTCAGAGTAAACATACATTGAGCAATTTTTACTAAATCAAATAACTTAAAAAAATTAAAATGCAGATAACTAACTTTTACAAATATGTATGTGTGAAAGCAATTAGTTTGAACAACAATGGATTTTGTATATTAGTAAATAAGGTTTATTGGAAAATGAACTAAGTAATATAATCATAACTATTCAGCAATTTGAGAGAAATCTTTACATGGAAAAGATTACATGATTGTTGTAATTGCAATACAAAAATTAAATGTGCAGTAGTATAATTTTAAAAGACAAAAAGCTTCTATCATCCAAAGAGTTATAAAGCAGCAGCACAATTTTATTTATCATTTTAAAGTATTTAATCAACATAGACAATATATTGAAACATTTTTCAAACGTTTTTAGCATAACATTTTACCCTTTTTTAAGAATCTTAAAACAAATTTCTTCTTTCTCAACAACATTACCACAAAAAAACACATTCAATTTTGTAAAAAATGCTTAAATAAAAACCTAAGCTAAATTTTTTTACAATTATACAGTACATAAATTTATCTTTGCAAATAAAGCTAGAATCCATGAAGCTCTCATAATAAAAAAATTTATCCCTGAATAACAGTATGCCAGTGGAACTTGTTTTTTGTAAAATATTTGTTTAATTCATTATCTGACAGTATTGTAATTTATTATACAGGGTGTTCATAAGCAGCACTGATTAAAATAAAACAAACCTGGTTAAGATATTTTAAGAATTGACTTCATAAAAAAATTTTGAAATTGTATCAGGACTTTATGAACACCCTGTACAATTAATTAATCTAGCTATCCAGTTTTTATCTCAAATTGTAAATTTCGTTAAGTTTTTTATTACTTTGTTATTATTGCAATTACCTTTATTGCAATCAGCTACATTTAACTTTTGATTCATAAATATCATTGTTATGTTTACCATACCAAAATAATAAAATAATTTATTGCAATGCTTTTTAAACTTATTTTTGTTATGGCAGAGCAATAATTTTCCAATTTTTTCAAGGCACATTAACTTCATGAAAAACAAAAACCTACTTGATTGATTGATTGATTGATACACTTTACATACAAAAAACAAGGTTTAATTATCAATCATTGATGTTACTTCACAACAACATTTAATGCTTAAAAACAGCTATATTTAATGAGAAAAGTGAGGCATACATGTGTGCACAAATTGTTTTGATACCAGATGGAATGCCTGACAAGCACGCTCTCAGTTCCTGCTCCACACTTTTCAGTTTCAATTTTTTTTTTTTATCACAGTCAAAAAACATAAAACTGTTTCACATAAGTAAGTTGTAAACAGCAATTAAATATAAATGGCTGGTTGAATTTGTTGATAAATATTGTGTTGTCATGCCAAGTGCTCACTGAAAAACTGCCAAGGTCTGTTTCTTTTGTTTCAGCTGCAAGGAGCAACTGATGTTTAATTTTGAGTAATTGTTTTTGTGCTACCAAGTACAAATCTTGGCTTGTTTTATCAAGACTGGCTAAATGGATCTCCCACTTAATCATAGCAATAAATGTCAAGATCAGAAACCAATAAGAGAGCCTCTGTTGACGAATGTTTAGGTGTTTGCAAATAGAATCTTTTAAAACACAAAACTCATTGGTTTCAGTAACTGCTGCTTCTTTAAAAGAAAACATTTCTTTTTTTTTTGTCAAGATTAAACTTTAGTTGAAATACACCAAGCTTGTCCATTATGGCCAGCACAGCATCTTGGAATTCAGCATGCTTAAATAACTAAATATGTTTGTTAAATATGTTAACTTGCTCCAACAATATTTGTTAACAAGTTAGTGCTTAAAGTCTGCTTTTTGATCAGTAAGAAAATGGATTATTTGTTCTTTGGGCTTGCAGATGCATAAAAGAGCTCTACTACAACTCAACCATCATGCTTCAGTGTGAAGAAGCAAATCCTTGGCCTCTGCTCCGATATCTTTGCATATAATTTGAAACAGTCACAACTTCAAAGAGCAAGCTTTAATGAAGTTGGCCAGTTTCGCTGCTATCTCAAGTACTTCTTTAAAATCGTCAAAAAAAGTCTTTGCCATTAGTGTTTCACAATTCAAGTAACAGCAGAATTTATTTGTTTAATTCTGGAAGCAAATTTTTGCTTTTTCCAATCATGGCAGCAGCACCACCAGTGCACATATTTATGAAAATTTTCCACTGCAATATTTCTTCTTTCATTTCCATGCCAAATAAGAATTTTGTTGTGTTATATAGTTCTGAGTGAGCTAGAAGTTCTCAGAAAAAAAGAAAACTTTCTTGTATTAAATTACTTTCAATAAATTTTACATTAGCTTGCAGTTAGCATTTTCCAGAGATATTAGTCAATTAGTGAAAAACTACAATAGAAAAAAAAGTCTTCTTTGGATCTAAACTCTAACTAGTTTTAGTCAAAGCATGAAAGTTCTCCAACACACAGTTTGGGAAACCCTAACTTACTGTATGCTTAGAAATTAATTCAGAATTTTCACTCATATTAGTAATTTGATTGACAGCTTTAATTGATTATATTAATGTATTCTTGATGCAAATTTATGCTCAATTAAAAATTTATATTAAGATTCTTTAATAAGGAGAAAATTTTACACTGAAAACATTAAAAAAAATTTTTTAAGTATTGCTTAAGTTGATTAAATACTTAAAAATGAATATCAAAAAACAAATACCTGCGGCAGACATTGTTGCACCCTTCTGGTTGACAAAAGTAACAAACATCATTTGAAAAAGCATAATCAGGATAGTCTTTCTTTGGAAATCTGCAAATGATATCAGTAAAGATATGCAAAAGTATAATACACATAAAAAGACAAAAAGTAATTCAATTTAAATATAATTAGTTTGATCATTACTAATCTTGCGATCTCAAAATCTAAGCAGTCTACCATAAGTACTGCTGGATTTTAAATTTCTTCATATAAAAAACATAAAATTATCTTTTCCTGCTCATAACTCATAAAAATATGCAACTTTTATAAATGTTTGTACAATTAAACATGTAAAAACAACTTAAAAATATTCCAGTGTAAGTATAAATAACAAACATATACAGGGTGGCCCACTTAAAAATAGCCCGATCTCATTAGGTTGTGGCTCACTTAAAAGTAGCCTGATCTCTCGATAGCTTGTATATATCTCTCGATAGGTTAGGTGATATGTTGCTGTAGTTGATGGCCTTAATAGGCTGTAGGCCAATACAGTAGTCTTAAAAACATTTAAAAAAAAAACAACTCCAATTTTTAAAAAATTTAAATCTTATGACTTGTTACAACCCCAAAATATTAACAAAAAAGTTATCCTCAAAGCAGATGTGCTCAAACTATCTGATTAGGTTCACACTGATATAGGCTACAACTAGTAATGGGCAAGTAATATTTGGTCCCTTTCAACATTAATGTGGAATACCAAACAATTTATCTTAATCATGATGTCATTTGATTAACCTCTATTTCATAAAAGTATTATATCAAAACATCATGATAAACATTGCAAATTACAAAATGCATTGCCTTGCTGATAAGTTACAAGCAATCATTTCGAATTAGATTATTAAAAGAAGCAAGTTTTTGAAATATCAAACTAAAAGTAGCACACTGGGAAAAACACAAACCTGTAACTTGGTTCAAAGTTTTGGTTGTCATATAATGTAAACCAGCAAATATAAAATCAAGTCCTGTTATTGCCATTGATCAAACTGTACTTTATATCAGTGTTTCTCAAAGTGAGCTACTTGGCTTCCTAAGGAGGAATTTGAAATCTCCAAGGAGGAAAAATCACAAGGAAAGGAATCAGGGAAGAATTTGAAAATTTTACTAGAATGTAAATGAGGCAAAAAAATTGGTATTTCAAAGTGAAAAGGAATTATTATTTTTTAGAGACGAAAATATCAGCAATGTGGTCAAATGGTTAGAAAAGTGGGAAATATTGATTTGAGGTAAAGACCTTTTTTTTTAGAGAACACCCTGATTTTGGGAGAAAAAAGTAAAAAATAAGATCAAAGCTCTTTTTCTTTTTTAGAAAACATTAATTTTTGGAAATCCTTGCCCTGAGCCCTTGAATTTGAATATTCACACTGATCATCAACATATTCTTCTTTAGAAGGGGGAAATGATGGTACCCAAGTCCTAAAAGGGAGGAATTTAGCAAAAACTTTTGAGAACCACTGCTTTATATCATATATGCACTATCTAAGTAGTTTCTAGTGATGCACCACATTGATTGTGTATGTAAAATAGTATACTGTATTTTTTGGACAATAAGGTGGACCATATTACAGTATAAGGTGCAGAATCAATAAGTGACTTCTAACGCTTTTATTTTCATACATAAGATGCATCGGGTAAGAAGGCACACCAAACGAAAGAAAAATTCATTTTGTATTTACTTGTATTTTATTCAAAAGAAACAATCAAATGAATGAACAAACAAACAAACAAATAAACAAACAAGTTTGTTGCATAACACCATGGTCCGTTTACAAAACAATTGCTGTGGTTTTAAATGCACGAACGGTAATCTTGAAAATTAGACAGGTGTAAGTCTCATAATTAAGCTGTACCTAGATAACAATTACCAGTATATGAATAAATAGCACTGTTTGCAACATAAAATTGGTTCAGAGCTTTGTTATAAAACACAACCTGATCCATACATAAGATGCATCAGAGAATAAGGTGCATGTTCGATTTTTGAAAAAATTTAAAGATTTTAAATGTGCCTTATGGTCTGAAAAATACAGTAATTAAAACTTTTTAAGGTTAATGAATACAGCTATCAGATTATTTCAGACAGTTTTAAGCACTCCACCTGCCAGGTATCTAAACATTCCTTACAAGGCTTGCTTTATAAACAAATGAGTCATACATTTAAACAAAATTATTTTTCTTAAAGCAAATTAAATCAATTTATATATCAGATAATCACACAAAAAAATTTAGCAAATCAATTACATTCAATTTACCAATTTTGTTCATTTAAGTGTAAATCCAAATTTTATTTATATTTTTAAAAAAGCATATGCTTTTTTCAAGTGCTTTGCTTAAAATACAAAAAATAAAAAATTTCTAAAAAAAATTTGCTTTGGATTGTTAACGTCACAGTCAAATCAATTCAACATCCAAAACCATTAACAGATAGACCCTTTAAAGCCTGAGTAGACAAATATGTCCTGTTAAAAAAACACGATTTTTATGCATCTAATTTGACAAAATTTCCATTTCCACGTCAAATAGAAAGATTTTGTCCTCTTATTAGAAAGCACTTTTGTTTACCACATGATTTATTTTACACTTTCATGCAATTGAGGAGAAAGTCATATTTGAACTAAAATTTATACTAACCTGGCCTTCTTTCTCTTTTGGTTCAAAAGTTACAAGCATTTAAAATTGACCCAAATTATATTTTTTCATTAAAAAGTAGCAACTTTTATGGTTCATAAATCTCTCATAATACAAGATTACTATTTGCTGTATAAAATATATGAAGCATACCAAAATTTGAACACATATATAAAAAATTAGCTTTCTGTGATTTTTGAAATTGGAGATATGCATCTGTAAAAGTGCTACCAAATAACCTTCTGCCAGCTGTCATAAGGGCTATCTAAAAATTGGAGTATTGTAATTTTAAAAATAAATTACCTATTACACTAAAATTTTTAAGACATGCTTTAATCATCCTATGCAACATTTTGCAAAAATTGAAAGAATTTAGAAAGAATTAAATTGGGCCTCTAAAACACTTGGCATGGAATGACCCTATAGAAATAAAATGAAAATATAAATAAGTAAAGTATTAGATTAGACCTTATTTGTTACTTACATTAAAACAATGCTAAAACTTGCAAATACCTGTTTAAAAGAACTGGAACCTGCTTGGCATTTCCATCAGGTTTTTTTACACCAATAACAGCCAAATATTCAATCAAGCGATTACTTTCATTACCAGCCATACAAATCAGTTTTAAAAATACATTTAAGTAGAGTGCTTCATCTTAAATAAACAAAAATAGCATTTATTATTTTTCAATATATATAAATGGCTAGTCACTACAATATTAAAATCATAAATTATTTTATTTCTTAAACAATAAAATTGTTTTTTACATTACAAACATCTTCAAAATTTTTACTATTATTTAGCATATATAAAAAAGCTTATACAACATATATTAATAACTGAAAACATCCATAAATACTTTGGACAAAAACGAACAATCAGCAGTTATTTCTAAATTACACTATTTACATGAAAAATAAATGGGTCTTTTCAAGAAGTCACTGTAAGCAAGTTTTTTCAGTAAAACTCACCCAGAATCCCCCTTTCAACACCAGGATGGAATAAAGAAGAAACTAAAAAAAAAAGATCCTCTCAAAAAGCAATAGTAACTGCAGAAAAATCTGGGTTAGTTTCACAAGCAAAAATCATTTATGGTGACTTCTTGAAAAGATCTAAATAAACTAGATCACAAAAATTGAGTAATTAACATTTTGATTAAATTTTAAATTTAATGTAAAAATTATATGTAAAACTAAATTAAAAGCTGTTACCAAACAAAGAATTGGGTCTCTTCAAGAAGTCTCCATAAGTGATTTTTTTTCAATGAACTAACCCGAAATACCTCTTTCAGCACCAGAGTGGAATAAAGAAGAAACCAAGAGAAAAAGAATCTCACAAGAAGTGATAGTAACCACAAGGGCATTCACTTTAGTTTCATGAACAAAAATCACCTGCAGTGACTTCTTCAAAAGACCTGAATAATTTAGCTTTTTGGGTCTCTTTAAGAAGTCATACATAACTTTTGTTCATAAAACTAACCTGGATGTTACTATCTCTTCTTGAGAGATCCTCTTTCTCTTGGTTTCTTCTTTATTTCACCCTGATGCTGAAAGGGAGATTCCGGGTTAGCTTCATCAAAAATCGCTTACAAGGACTTCTTGGAAAGATCCAGCTTTTTTACAAACAAAGCAATAGCAAGCAGCCTATTGCTCTATGAACAACATACATATTTTTGAGTAATTAAATAATTGACTTTTAACAACTAATTAACATGATGGCACAATCTAGAAGCATTTGATAAACATTTACTGGTAATTTTAAGTTGAATATTTTTCTATTGTATTTTTTTAATTTATCACATTCTTATTTTTGTCACTTCAAGCGGTAACTTCACAATTTACCAAATTTTTTCAAAAGATAGTAAAAACATTTAAGTGGGACAATTACAGTCAGTTACAGAAAATTACAGAAGGTGGATTGATAATTAAGCAAAACTAGCATTCAACTAATGCAAGTTATAAAAATATCTGACATTTAAAAACATTGCAAAAATATGACATAAGTAGCCTAAAAACATTGTAAATGTTGAATAAGATTATAGCTAATAATCCAGTGTCTGAAAAGCCACAAACACCTAGGAGTAAATAAATGAGCCAAATTAATACAAAAATACAAAAAAACAAATACATCAATGAATTTAATTTAAGATTCCTCTGGTTGTTTGGGAATGATTCGTTATTTTATAAACAAATAACAACTATCTTCAGTTTTATGGCAAGCAAAAAATTTACTATAAAAAGATGAGTAAAGGGAATCACTCCTAACTCTGCCACTGCTTTAATGAATATAACCAAAATCACTTTTGGCCTGCAATATATTTAATTGATCGAGAAAATGCACACACAGGGGTAATTTGACTTCTTACCATCGAGGCAAATTACACATTACTGTGCAAAAGTACAAAGACTCATTCGATTTCGACCAATATCACATTGGTACTTCGCTGTTTACGACCGCATTGCGCTAATTTTCAACAGCCAGGACAATTACTGGTGAAAATTGACTTGGTAAAGTGCAAACAATAATCAAGCTAGCTAATTTGAGGAAAAAAAAAATTTTTTTTTAAAGATATAGCTTAGCTTAGTGCATATCAATCAATCAATCAATCAATCAATCAATTTTTTATAAATTCAAAAAAGATTAAAGCACCGAGAGTCCAAAAGAGTTGCAAAGGAGTTCTCTTAGTGCTTTAAAATTCTTGTCAATTTCTTTGGCATTTTATTACTTTTGATTTTATATTATTTGGATTTTCTATTTAATTTTAGCTCTTGACTTTGATGTTAGGATTCCAATTTACAAAAGACTTCTCTCGGTGCTTTAATCTTTTTTGAATTTTGACATTCTGTAAAAATCAAATTGTCACTTCTGTCATTTTGCCTTTCGAATTTTCAACATTTGCAAAAATTAAACCGTCACTGACGAGACTTCAATAGTCGAAACAGCTGTCTGGCGGAGGATTTTGCTACCCAATTGTATCTTCTGTTCTTAATTAGGCTATATGCACTAAGCTAAGCTATATCTTTAAAAAAAATTTTTTTTTCCTCAAATTAGCTAGCTTGATTATTGTTTGCACTTTACCAAGTCAATTTTCACCAGTAATTGTCCTGGCTGTTGAAAATTAGCGCAATGCGGTCGTAAACAGCGAAGTACCAATGTGATATTGGTCGAAATCGAATGAGTCTTTGTACTTTTGCACAGTAATGTGTAATTTGCCTCGATGGTAAGAAGTCAAATTACCCCTGTGTGTGCATTTTCTCGATCAATTGAATATATTGCAGGCCAAAAGTGATTTTGGTTATATTCATTAAAGCAGTGGCAGAGTTAGGAATGATTCCCTTTACTCATCTTTTTATAGTAAATAACAATTAATTTACAATTATTTTTTCATATGCCTTAGGAATATTTGAACTGGTGGTATAGTCGATAAATAGCCACAATTATGTTATCGGTATAGGCCAATTATAAAAATTATATTTCGTTCATGCCCGGAAAAATTACTATATTCGATTTTTGATGACGTCCGATTTAAGGTCAAAAAAAAAAATTACCACCGTATATACTAGTATATAAGCCGATCTCGTGTATAAGTCAATATGTATTTTAAGTACGATATATAAAACCGAAAATTGAATCATTGGAGGTTGCGTATAAGTCGACTGTAGATTCCAGGCACAGTCACTATTTTGGACCAGTGTGGCAGTGCCATGAGGGCCTACGTTCAGCGATGGTTCTACAAAAAAGGGGGGCCGGTGCAGGAAGAGTAGAAGAGGCTATTCCTTAGGGTTCCGAAGCAAAGCAATCTCCAAAAAAGGTCATTGTTTTAGGGGGAGCCACTTTTTATTGTATCAAAACAAAGTGATCTCTAAAAAAGAGGTCTTCAAAAAGTCTTCATTATAAGGGGGCCACTATTTAGTCTTCCAAAACAGTGTGATCTCTAAAAAAAGTCACCGTTTTTGGAGGGCCACTTTTTAAAACCAAGCGATTTCCACTGTCCTGGTACTACTATGGAGAAATAGACTTAGAGCAATATCTTGCGTAGGGGGTCACTTTTGATGTTTTTTAGGGGGGGCCGGTGCGGGCGCTGCATTTTCACTCTATGAAAGCCATCGCTGCCTACGTTGTTTGTTGTTATGTTTGCATAATTACCGGTATACATTAAATCCCATTAAAGGTACTGTAACGTAGCTGAATTTTAGTTATTTTATGTTTTATTTAGATCAGAAAGGTGATTTCTTATTTTTTATTCTAATCAGAAGGGCAAAGCCGCTCCTTATTATTCAAACAAGATTGTTAATTCACAAGCTTGTAATTGCATCTCCTTTTTACAAAATTATTTCAGTTGCATAAAAGTCCAAACAAAACGCTTTGGGCAAATTAAAAACGCTGCAAAAATAAGGATATGAAAGAAAAAATTGAGAACAAATAATTATGAATAAAAAAACGAAAAAAGGTGGTTCGAGCCTCGCAGTCGTCACAGTACGTGGTGATTTCCAGTGCATTAGATATTGTTTAGTAACGAGCGAGCGCTCCGTCGCTAGCTTGTTTACTGGCAATATATAAATTTCAAGCTAATTCCACAACCCTAAAATGAATTACACTGATATTTGAAAATTCTGTGTAATAACGTCAAGATGTAAGCGTTTTTTAAGGTGAAGCATCATAATATGAGCGTTTGTTAAGGCCAGTATACATAGGTGGGCACGGTACTTTTACTCGGTACTTTTGAATAATCCAATTTAATAGTTATAACTATAACTTCTCTGTCATACATTGAATTTCAATAAACATTTAAAAATAGTGTAATTCAAAAATAAAAATAAAAAAAAATTTCAAAAATAGTTTTTTTATTACTATTAAATTGGATTATTCAAAAGTACCGAGTAAAAGTACCGCGGTACTTTCGTGCCCACCTATGCCAGTATATATATATAACCTGTATAATAACGGAGTTTTCTTTTAGTATTCACATTGTATATATACGACTCTTCAGCAACATCTCCACTAACATTACCTATGTATACCCCAAAAAATATTACCTTAAAATGGTCTCCCAAAAAATTCGACTTATATACAAGTATATACATAATTTCATTAAATCCAATAATCAAAAAAAATCAAACCAACTTTGCCTTAAAGAGAATTTAAGCTTATACTCACAACCAAAAATGAAGTGAGCAGAGTCTTTATATTATTTAAATTAAAATTCATTCTTGTTAAAAAATATTATTTTCGTCTCAATTTCTACTTCTGCTGTAAAATCAAAAAAATTTAGGTTCAACAAATAAAACTTGAATTTACTGTTTGTTACGACAAAAATTTGAAACAAGAATATTTATATCAAAAAAACTTAGGTCCTGCAAAAATTAAAAAATAACAGAAATTTTCTCACCACTACAAGTAGTCCAGCTTTTTTTAATAATATTCGTTTTGTTACATTCAAAATTTTGCAAAGTGTTATAAAATGAGTGATGAAGAAGTTGCGGAGCAAGTACCCGACCAAACGGGCCCAGTAAAGTCTACGACGTACCCTGTGAAAGTCATTTACTGTCCAGGTAGTAGAACATTAAATATTGTCTGTTTCATTTCAAGAAGTCACCGTAAGCGATTTATGTCGGTGAAACTAATCCGGAATCTCCCTTCAGCACCAGGAGGAAATAAAAAAGAAACCTAGAGAAAAAGACCTCTTTAAAAGAAGCAATTGGAATCACAGGGGGATCCGGGTTAGTTTTAAGAACAAAAATTGTTTATGGTGACTTTTTGAAGAGACCTGACATTATGTTTGTTTATTGGAATATACAATAAAAAAACTGCAATAGTTTTATTTTTTGTGTCGTTGATGTTATATATTAATTAGCATATTAGAGCAGAAGTGATTATAGAAAATTGTCCTTCATATATCTGTGTCTTTAAGTTTTTAAAAAATTTGTTTGGCTCTTTTTTAATTAGTCAGTGGTGGCTTTAATTATGAGCAAACAGAGCAATGGCACTAGCCTTTGCCTCCCAACAAATTGCCACAAAAGAAAATAGGGCACAATAAAAGCTTTTTTGGATATATGGCCTAAAATTAAAGGAAATTTATCTGTTGTAGCTAATTGAAGATTAAACTCATTTCTTAAAGTGTAAATTCTTTTAAAAAAATTGACCTTTGTTAACTTTGTTGTTTACAGTGCCTTTTTTTATTTCTTGCATCAGGCCTTTTAGAGCCGTCATTGTAATTAATATTTTCTGTTTTCTTGGTTTTAGTAGTGTATGATATTTCAAAGCTTACAATTAATTTTTTAGCTGTGTTTTGTTAACTACAGGGTGATTCACCGAAGTGTTGACAAATACTTGATTCCATTATTAACTTCGCATTACCTCTTCAGATTGTTATTACATGTACTTTATTCCATTATTAACTTCGCATTACCTCTTCAGATTGTTATTATATATTCTAGAGTAAGTTTTCAATATCAATAAGAATATTTAATCTAGAAAAGTAAGATGGCAAAGACAGTAAATGACATCGTTGAAGGGTATTGCAAGAAAGGACTTCCACCTGCGAAAATTTTCCGGTTGATGAAGCGATTTGTGAGTTGTGGAGGTGTTTACAAGGCTGTGAAGAGGTTCAGGGAGACTGGAAGTTGTGCTCTAAGAATCAGAAGTACTCCTGAAAAACCCATCAGGACAAAGGAACTGATTAAGAAGGTCAGGGAGAGGTTGAGGCGGAATCCTTCAAGGAGCGCAAGAAAACTGGCTAAGGACACCTCTGTAAGCGTGAGCACCATGCAAAGGCTTCTCAAGGATGATCTCCACGTCTACCCGTACAAATTTACCAAGAGGCAGCTCCTGTCAAATGCCACTAAGAAGAAAAGGCTTGATAGAGCTAAGGTTTTGATCAAGAGACTTGTTGTTGGCACGTGGCCTCAAGTGCTTTGGACAGATGAGAAGCTTTTCACTGTCCAAGCTATCCACAACCACCAAAATGACAGGATTTGGATTCCAAACAAGGACATGGTGCCAGTTGAACGTTGCAGTTCATTTAGGAGGCAGAAACCTTCTTCCGTGATGGTTTGGGCAGGAGTCACTTCAACAGGCCTGAAAACACCTCTAATCTTTATCGATGAAGGTGTGAAAATTAACCAAACTATCTATCGTCGGATGTTGGAAGAAAAAGTCATTCCCTGGGTTCAAGAAACAGTGGGAGAGGAAGGAATTACGCTTCAACAAGATGGGGCAACCTCCCACACAGCCAAAGCAGTCCAGCATTGGTGCAAGACCAATTTTAAAGGGTTTTGGGAGAAGGAAGTATGGCCCCCTTCTTCACCCGAACCCAATGGACTTTGGGATTTGGTCCATTCTGGAGCAAAAAGCCTGCTCAACATCCCATCCAAATATCGAAACCCTTAAATGAAAACTGAAGGCGTCATGGGAAGAAATTGACCCAGAAGTGGTGCGTGCCACGTGCGCCCAAGTACTTCCACGTCTTAGGCGCCTTGTGAAAAACAAAGGGGGCTACATTGAATAATTTGAATTTTATGTGAAAGCCCATTAAATTTCCATTCTATCTATTAAAAACTTGTTTCTTTTGCCCTTATAGTAAGTTGGATAATTCAGTTTTAATTTGTCAACACTTCGGTGAATCACCCTGTATTTAATTCTATTATTTTTCAATTCAACTTATCAACTACATTATTGGGGTCTATTAATGAAATATGTCTTCATATTGAAAAAAATCAAAGAAATATCTTTTTTATACTGTATATTGTCCCATATATCATGTATTTTTATAGCCAGATGCCATTCTTAATGCTAGCCACCCTTTTCACAGAGGGTCATGGTTCCATCAAAGACAGTTTCATTGAAATAATGTTGCTCTGATCATAATTATTGCTAGTTCAATGAAATACAGCTATTAAATGTTCAAAGTACGAGTTATTGTTCCTTTTCCACTGGCCCTTGCAATGTCAAAGACAAATAGAGCTACCAAGAGGAAGTCCAGTCTATTGGGAAATAGAGCTAGTAGAATAATAATGTCTGGGAAAACCTTTTAGGAGGAGACCAGTCAGTTTGATAGTACAGCTACCCAAAAGACACAGGCAAAACTTAAGACTGGCCATCATAAATATAAGTACATTAGTGAGTCATGGAGTAGAAGTGGTTAAAACTCATGGAAGAAAAAGGGTAGATATAGTTGCTCTGCAAGAGGTAAGATATAAAAATGAAGAAACCAAGTTTTTAAAAGAAGGAGGGTTCATGTACAAAATGTAAAGGTGACCGTGTAGGACAAGAAAGAATTGGATTGATCGTGAAAAAAGACTTGCAGTGGTATAATGGAGGTGAAATGAGTAAACCCCAGGGTTATAACAATAGAAATTGTTGTAAATAAATTTTTCTATTATTTTTGGGTATTGTCTACAAAATAGAAAAAGTAAAAAAGATAAGGACTAAATTTATAATGAAATAAGTGCAGAAATAATGGCAAAAATTGGGAAAGGTATAATTATGGGAGATTTTAAAGGCTTGGTGGATGGTTTTGAAGGAATTCATAGCATTTATGGTTGAGGTCAATGAAATCAAGAAGGTAAAAAAGTTTTATTGGAAGACAGCTGTGAAATGGTTGTAGAAAATATTAATTTTTAGAAACATGACAAAAAGTTAGTTATCTTGTTAAGTCTGGAAGCAATGCTACAACCATGGATTACATTTTAGCAAAGAAAAAGGCTTTATGCTCAGAGATATGAAAGTATATCTGGTGAAAAAGCTTTTAACAGCATCAGCTGGTTGTTGCTGACATGGTATGCAAACAAAAGAGAATGTGGAAGGAAGGGCTGCTAGGTAAGTAGGACTGAAGTGGTAAACAATGAAAAAATATGAAAGGCAGTTGAAGAGGGTGTACCACAGGTAGAATGCAAGGACAGTACTTGGGAGGAGTGGAAAAAAGAAATCAAAAGTGGCTACTAAAGTGTGTGGTGTTTCCAAGGACCACTGCTTGCAGAAGACAACTTGGTGGTGAAACAAACAGGTTGCAGAAGTAGTTATAGCCAAGGAAAAAAAAATTTGGATATAGTGGAGAAGATAGTAAGTAGTCATGCTTATGGGCTACTACAGGTAGAGGTGGGCATGCACAATTAATAATTGACAACACAATTACATGCAATTAGGCTTTTTGTTTCTTGGAACACATGGCAAAGTGCACAACAATGTAAAAAAATAAATAAAAGTGCAATTTTTAAAGCACTCTCCAAGCAAATTGCACATCGCCACCTTTGACAACAAGTCTATAAGATGGTTTGTTGTTGTCCAAATTTAAAGATAGTTGGCAATTTAAAGATAGCTTTAAAAAAAGATGCAAGTGTTGAAGGACTATGAGGAAGAATTATTTAATAAAAAAATGAATGGAGTGGAAAACTTAGTCAGAAAAAAATCATGGGCCTTAAAGAATGATGTGGTGGAAGCGCTGTGTGGTATGCAAGCAAGTAAGGCAAGAATTCCATGTGGAGTCACCTCTGATTTTTTTAAAACTCTTTGGAGAAGAAAAAGGACATGGCAAATGGTTTGTTAGATGGGAATGAAATGCAACAAAGCTGGAAAATGAGTGAAACTTTGCCTCTTTATAAAGGAAGGGAGATGTTAAGTGTTGCTGCTGCTACAGCAGTGTGAAATTGTTGGATCACAGGATGAAAGTTACTATAAAAAGATGAGTATAGAAATAGGGTAGCCCAAAAAAGTTTTTTGAAATCAAAAAAGTGGTAGTTTTAAATCTTGCAAAAACACCTAAAACCTTGTTTCAATGCAGTTTTGATTGGTTGCCCCCTCTATTGGTTGTGCAATGTGTTCAAAAGGTCCCTGAAAGGTCAAAATTTTCAATATTGTTATAACTTTCAATATAGAGATGCTAGAATGTTCAAACTAGTCTTTAAATAATCAGAAGCATCAAGTTTATGTTTGCTGCTTTAGAAAAATTTTATGTATAACCAAAGGAATTAATTCAGCTGCTTATTTTCTCTACTACAAGCCTTAAAACTGTTATTCCATATATTTTACAAAGTTACAGAATCCAATAGACAGTATATATGTTTTTTTCATAAATAATGTTGCTGTTTTTTACTCTTTACATAGTCTGTATATCATATATACACTTTGAAGTGTATGAATACCATGATTGTTGTGGTGAAATCATATACTTTGATTATCATGGTTCTTACCCCAAAGTATAAAGTATATGATACTGAATTTCAATCATAAGCAGTTTGAAAGATATGAATTGAAAATCACTTTGCAACATAATTTTGGTAGGCTTTGAACATTGAACATAGTGACTTATTGCAAACACAGTAAAGACATGATTGCCATTATCTCACAGCATCCACTTAAAAAACATAAAATTAGTAGGCTACAAATTAAATTGCATTTTTCTTTCAAATCTTTTCATTTCTTTCTTGATCTAATTCTTTGAAAAATCATACCATCTCTGTTATCATATTCTGCAACAGATGCTGAAGCTTCAGTTACTAATTTAACATGACACTCCACCTTTTGGTTGTGGCAGGGATGTTTTAAAATTTGTGATTGGGGCCTGAATTGTTTAATTGTGGCATCAACTAAATGTCTAATTGCTGGAGGCTGTTTGAAATCTATGCTATCTAGATTGATCAGTTGGTAATATGCTTTGGCCTTCACATTAAACTTTGGCAAAATAAATTTCCATACTGCTACTGTGGAACTGTCATTACTTTAAAATGAAGATGCCTCATTATCTTGATATTTTATGATTTGACATAGATAATGACTATTTTTTCTTTTGCATTGAATTTTGTTGACAGCAATTGTGCACACACCTTCATCTTCATCACAAAGCATAACCAAAAATAGCTTTTCTAGATGGGCGAAATATGCATTTCTATGCAAAACTTCCATCTCTATTTTTTTAAACTTTGCCATAAGGAAATCTTTGAACTCTTGTTATGAGGAAACTATGTTTAAAAAAATGATTAGATTTTTCTGACACATTGCTTTTGTGCTTTATTTCAAAACCAAGTAGGAAAATGAAACATAACACAAAATTCAGCAATGACAGCAAGGTTTTTTAGAGGTGTTTATATGGAAGTATACCAACAAAAAATGCGACATCCAAGAGTGAGCCATCAAGAATGAACAACAGGACCAACTTCAAGTAAACTTAAATCAAAAATCAATTTCACCAAGAATAACAGCCCAGCAAATTCTGTATCCATAATATTGATCAGTACTTAAATCATTAATAGTTTCATTGGGTAATATTGGAAAATGTTGATTTGATGTTGATTTAAATTGGAATTTCTTTGTCAAAATATTCATTGTCAAAGCCAAGTTGCATCTTGTCTGCCATCAACATATATGCCATTGACCAGTTAAAAAATCTGTCTTCAGCTCTGATTTCTTGCCTGTATTTATTTCTTTGTCTTCTTAATTTATTCTTGTCAATTGCAAACAATTTGTCAGAAGGTGTTGTTATAATTGCCGCATCTTGAAGAACACTGTTTGCAATAGCAACTCCAGCTTGATCAAATACTTGATACCTCTCACACATACATGCTAAATTTGGCCACAGTTTTGATTTCTGCTGTGATTCTTCTAATGATATTAAATTCTCATACTCATTTGTTGTATCTGATTGTATAGATTCAGTTTCTGATGAAAAGAGTGAATGATGTTGTGGTGAACTTGTACTAAGATTTGATGCTGAAAAACAACCTGAATTTGCAACTAGATTTTTTTCATGCCTTTGTGCTGCTGGCTAAAAAAATCTCTTAGATCTTGTGATTCTACTATATCAAGACACTTTTGTTTGAATTGGTCCTTTTGGTCTACATAAAAAGAATAATTCCTGTCACTCATACATAAATTATTTTGTTTCTCGAATTCTCCTCTTTTTTATAGGTCTTGACAAAAAATATCAAAAGATTTGTCCATATCAGCAATAAAATGTCTTCCCTTTTGCAAAAAATTTTCATTTCTCCTTTTCTTTGACTAACGATCCAGCATGCTAAATTTCTTAATTAAATTCTGCAGCTGCTTAGTGATTGTTAAGGGATGGTGACAGTAAATATTACACCACAGCCATCTTTTTTCTAATTCATTTGCAAAAATTCTAGCAGCTGACAGTAAAAAATTATCTTCGTGTAACAGCCATTCAATAACTTGTCTTTTAGTTGGTAAAATACCTGTTGAAAAATTTGCAACACTTTTAAAAACTTGACCTCTGTGCAGGACCTTCTTTTTGCAGAATGACTTTATCATAACCTTATACCATTTCATAAATCACTTTCTGTATAAAGTATCGATAACTGTTTCACTGGACTACCTAACCTAATTATCTACAATTAGAACATTGTCTTGCAGCATTAATGATGTACCACACAAATGCTACTGCTGTAGTCTATTCATTTACTTATCTAGTGCAGGGGTTCCCAACCTTTTTACAATCTTGTACCACTTGGGCATCCCATATTGTCAATGTGTACCACTTCTTCCAGAGCAACTGATTTGACCAAATTTTAGTTTATTCAGAAGAGAAATAAACATTAAACTAGCAGTAACAAACCACAACTAAATTTAATCAAATTTTTGTTTTTGTTTACTTTCCACCAATTAGTTGATGCATGGCCTGAATTTGCCAACAGCATAAAGAAAGTCATGTCCAGGCACACTTAGTGGGTTTCAATTTTTTGATTTGCTGTTTATCGTGATTGAAAATTCCTACTCACATAGCCTTGTAGAAGGGAAAATCAATAGCAGTAGAATAGAGTAGAAGCTAGTGTAGAGTATGAAGAGGAAATATCAAGCTGGAAGTTTATTGAAAAACATTATTTGTGGGTTTGTGGTCTGTTCTTCCAAAATATCTATCTTGCTTCTTTTGCTCCCTAGTTGTGACTCATGGCTGAGCAATAATTCAGTATTTCCTTATCATTCTGTGGAAGGCAGACTTAAAAAATAGTTGGCAGTAGGGATTGACATCTGCAGATTCATCAAGTTGTATGGCAAATCCAAACTTCAAAGTTCTTGCTTCTGCAATCACTTGCTCCATGATATCAACTAACACTTCCTCATTGCATTGTAGTGTTAGAAAAGAAAACACTTTAATTTTGCCACAACCTGCTCTCCAATTATTTACCTAGCCAGGATTTTTGCAGCTGGCATAACTAGAGACTCTGCAATCCTATTGGCTTTCAAGTGTTTAGCTATTAAGAAAGTGGCTTTACAAAATGCCTTAACAATCTCTGTACCCTTCTGCTGGATCTGGCTAGTTTTGTACATACACTGACACTTTACGTTTTTGCCCAATTGCTGTAAGTAGCTCTAATCTCAGTTCATTTTACCAGTGTGGTTTGCTTCCAGATGATGATTTAGCAGGATGGATTGTATGTCCACATTGAACAGTCTTTCCATCCAAACCACACACTATTGAATAACTTTTCCATTGAGCTCAATTTAATAAAACTATATTTTATCTATGCTGGATTATACTTTTGCTTGGGCATGATGCAAGGTTGAGTAAAAAATTTAATAAAAATTTATACCAAATAACCAATAGGTAACAAGAAACTAAAGTTTAAAGTTGGTGAAAAAAGGAACTTATTTAAAACAATTTTTAAATATTTCATTCTTACAAAAGTGTCAGTTTAGTTTGTGGTGCATGCATTGTTGCTTGCATTATCTGCATTATTTTGCACCATTGGTGGTGGTGGTAAAGCTAATGGAGAAAAAAACCGGAAGCTTGCCAAGGGTGTGACGATGTAGTATGCTGTACAAATCGCTCCACCAAGACTCCATATGTCCCTCCTCGCGGGCACCACTGGAAACTGGAAACAGGCTAATCATATGGGGATCTAAGAGAGGTGAAACTCTGATAAACAACACCAGGAATGTGACAACCTGTGAGGGCAGTGTACTTGTGTAATCACTGTACGCCTGGCCTGTCGCTGCGACAGATGAGGAGCTGTACTCGTCTTGGTCTCACCTTGCCAGTCCAGAACCCCCTCATCCTGTGGAGAGGGCTGCTTTGACAACTAGCAAAACTCCGAGTAGCCTTACAAATCTATTGCTAGCAAAGTCTCAAACAGATCATGAAGTCTCACAAACGTAGAAACTCATACTGGCAGGACGTCGCCCAGGATAAAAAGGTCCAAACTACTTGTGATCTGAACTTTGCATCATGGAATGTTAGAACGATGCTCGACCGTGAACGAGTTGACAGACCAGAAAGAAGAAGTGCCATCATAACTCGTGAGCTGAGAAAATATTCAGTGGACATTTGTGCCCTAAGTGAGGTTCGTTTTGGTGACACTGGCAGCATTAGAGAAGAAGCTGGCTACACAATCTACTGGAGTGGTAGAACATCTGGAAGAAAGAGTGAGTCTGGTGTTGCCCTAGCCATAAGTAATGCTGTCATCACTAAAATGTCAGAAGATCCTAAACCTGTAAATGATCGTATTATCACTCTTAGGCTACCGCTGAATGGCGAAAGATTCTGCTCCATCATTGCAATTTATGCTCCCACTATGACGAACAGTCCTAATACAATCTTGCAGTTCTACAAGCAGCTAGAAAACATCCTGAAGCCCATTCCGAAAGATGACAAGATTGTTCTCTTAGGTGACTTCAATGCCAGAGTTGGAGAAAATGAGTCAATCTGGAATGGAGTGCTGGGAAAGTTCGGAACTGGGCGTGCAAACTCAAACGGTGAGCTCCTATTGTCCATATGTACTGAGCATCAACTCGTGATAACTAATACGAGGTCTGTTCAAAAAGTATCCGACCTTTTTCCCTCTCGCCAATAAGGTATGAGCAAACTGCCCGTGCAAAGCGTGGCTGCACACACACACATTCACGCGTAATCGTGAAGCGTTTCAGGCCGATTCGTCATTCGTATCTCTCTGTGTAAAGCATTTAGTGCAGGCGTGTAGTACGTGTTCATCGGTTTTTTGATTTTCAGAAAATTTCATTTCAATGACAGAACGCATCAAACAGAGGTATTGCATCAAGTTTTGTCAAAAACTTGGTGATACTCAAGTTGAAACAATTCGAAAGATTCAACAAGCTTTTGAAAATGAGGCCTTAAGCCCAACTCAGATAAAGCAATGGTTTAAACGCTTTAAAGATGGCCGTGCATCAGTGGAAAGTGATCCTCGCTCAGGAAGGCCATCCACAAGCCGAAACGAGGAGGCGATGGATCAGGTTCGTGAAAAAGTGTTGGAGGATCGTCGTTTAACAGTACGAGAGATTGCTGCAGAAATGGAAATAAGCACAGGCTCAGTTCATTCAATCCTAACTGAGGATTTGAACCTGCGGAGGGTGTCGGCTAAATTTGTCCCCAAGCTGCTGACGGAGCAACAGAAGGAACTCCGGAAGGAAATTTTGGAGGACATGCTGGATGTTGCAAATCATGACCCAGAATTTATCAAGACAATCATCACTGGTGATGAGACCTGGGTTTATGGTTATGACCCAGAAACCAAGTTTCAATCATCACAATGGAAGCATCCGGAATCACCACGCCCAAAAAAAGCTCGGCAAGTCCGCAGCAATGTGAAAGTTATGCTGACCTGTTTTTTTGATTCCCGTGGCATCGCGCATCATGAATACGCACCAGAAGGTCAAACAATCAACAAAGAGTACTACCTGGAGATTCTACGTCGCCTTCGTGATGCTGTGCGAAGAAAGCGGCCAAACATGTGGGCAGCAAAGAATTTTCAGCTTCACCACGACAATGCTCCCGCTCATTCTGCACATGTGGTCCAAGCTTTTCTAGCCAAAAACAGCATGCCACTTATTAGACAGGCTCCTTACTCTCCCGACTTAGCACCGTGTGATTTCTGGCTGTTCCCTAAGCTAAAAACAACTCTGAAAGGGAGGCGATTTCAGTCAAGAGAAGACATTATGAAAAAAGCGACGGAGGAGCTTCAGAGCATTCCAGGGGAGGAGTTTATGAAGTGTTTTGAGAAGTGGCAGAAGCGCTGGGATAAGTGTGTGAACCACCAAGGGGAATATTTTGAAGGAGATTGAATAAAACTTGCAAAATTTATTGTGTTGTGTGCTTTATACAAAAAAGTCGGATACTTTTTGAACAGACCTCGTACATGCTTCAAACACAAACCTGCCCATAAAAACTCATGGATGCACCCAAGGTCAAAGCACTGGCATCTCATTGACTTTATTATCACACGTCAACGTGATATTGGTGACTTTCACGATACAAGGGCCGTGAGAGGGGCGAACTGTAGCACCGATCATATAATGATAAGGGCCAAGACGAGACTCAGAGTAAGGAGGTTGATACGCAGGTCCAGACTGCGTCTCAAAAAGCTAGATGTCGGCAAGCTGAAATGTGGTACCACCAGGGATGAATTAGAATCACAACTGAATGAGAAGTTGCCAAATCTGTCGGGCACAGTTGAGGATAAGTGGGCATCCTTCAAGTCAACAGTGTACGAGGTGTCAAAGGACACTTTAGGCTTTGTTGAAAGAAAGCATGCGGACTGGTTTGACGGGAATGATTCCGAGCTAAGCAAACTGATTGAAAACCGAAACCAGGCACGCGCTGAAATGTTAAACCGTAACACCAGGTCTACCAAAGCGAGGTTCAAACAACACTCCCGTCTCCTTCAAAAGAGATGCCGTGAGCTAAAGAATGAATGGTGGCAGAGCAAAGCGGCTGAGCTCCAGGTGTTAGCAGACATGAATGATACGAGAGGATTCCATCAAGGACTGAAAGCTGTATGGGGACCGAGAGTAAACTATCCTGACCAGCTGCTCTCCTCTGACAACCAAACATTACTGTCAGAAAAGAAAGACCTCCTCTCTAGGTGGACCGAGCATTTCAACAGCCTCCTAAATGAATCAAATGAAGTGCCCCCCGATGTCACTCGTGACCTGAAGCAGCACCCTGTCCAATCCTGGATGGATGAGCTTCCTGACCTAAAAGAAGTAGCCGATGCCATCTCCCTGCTAAGTAGTGGAAAATCTCCAGGCTCTGATGGAATTCACCCGGAAGTCATCAAACTAGGCGGAAAATCACTGGTACGGTGTCTCCATGAAATCATACTTGACTCCTGGAAGTCTGGCACTCCACCTCAAGACTGGAAGGACGCCCAGCTCATCACTCTGTTCAAAAAGGGTGATCGGCGTTTGTGTGGGAACTATCGTGGCATCTCACTGTTATCTATCCCTGGTAAAGTGTATGCCCGCATTCTTCTAAACAGGATGAGCGTTTATGCAGAAACACTACTACCGGAGGCCCAGTGTGGATTTCGTGCTGGAAGAGGCACTGTGGATATGATTTTCTCTCTCAAGCAGATACAGGAGAAGTGTATCGAACAACAAATGCCATTGTATATGGTGTTTGTGGATTTCACCAAGGCTTTTGATACAGTGAACAGATCAGCACTCTGGAGTATCCTAAGGAAGGTCGGCTGCCCTGACCACTTCACAAGCCTTATTGCATCCCTACACCAGGGAATGAAAGCATCGGTTAGCCTGAAAGGAGAACTATCGGAGCCATTCAGCGTGAACAATGGTGTGAAGCAGGGTTGCGTTCTCGCTCCCACCCTGTTCTCGCTTTACCTCACAGTGGTATTAAACCAAGCCTTCAAAGATCATCATCAAGGAGTCATGTTACAATGCCGGCCTGGGGCTGATCTCTTTAATGTCAGCCAATTCAAATCCTCAAGAAGCACCACAGGGGCTATCGTGCGTGAACTCATGTTCGCAGATGATATAGCTTTTGTTGCACACAGTCATGCAGATGCCCAGGATATCATAACTCGATTCGCTGATTCTGCCCGCATCTTTGGACTAAAGATAAACATCAAAAAGACTGAAGTGTTGTATCAACCCCCTCCGGGCTCGACAGATCCAGGTCTTGACATTCAGATAAATGGCGTGAATCTTAACAATGTGAAGAACTTCAAATATCTTGGCACGACTGTGTCAGATAACAACAAGCATGATGCTGAACTGGAACTACGCATATCAAACGCCTCTAAAGCCTTTGGCAGACTCAGAGACCGTGTGTGGCAAAACAAGGACCTGACCATTAAGACCAAGTGTGCAGTATACAGAGCAATAGTATTATCAACTCTTCTCTATGGAGTAGAAGCTTGGGTGGTGTACAGGGTCGCTGCTCACAGGCTCAGCGTATACATGATGCGTCACCTCAGGCAGATTCTCAACATCAACTGGCGGCAGCATATCTCCAATACAAAGATCCTGGAAATAACTGAACTGCCAAGCATGTACGACACTCTCATAAATAGATGCCTCAGATGGACAGGTCATGTCAATAGACTCAGCAACAACAGACTGCCGAAACTCATCCTCTACTCTCAACTGGCTGAAGGTGCTCGAGGAATAGGGCGCCCAAAGCTGAGATACAAGGACACTATCAAACGCAATCTCAAGGTTAAAGATATTCCCCTTGGATCTTGGCAGAAACTCTCAACAAATAGAGCAGACTGGAGACGGAAAATCCGTGCTAGAGACAAGTCATCATCGGACTCGATGGACAGCTAACACACACACCTGCATGCCTGCATTTATGCTGCACACCTATTTGCATTATAACCAGTATTTTTATAGAATTACTATGAGGCATAAACTATCTTTTTCAATGTAAATGTGATAGATATTTTGTATCAAATCTATTCTAAACTTAATTCTAGCTTGTATCTGACAATTAATGCTGTTCAATCATCTATTTATAGCTTAAACTGAAATTTGCACATGAAATCTATCAAGCTGTCATAAAAAAAGTGAAGCTTATCAGCAATCATTTGATCTAATTCTTTTCTGCCGTGTTGTACTGATTTTCAAAGCAACTGGGCTTTTTTTTGTTGACATGTTCTGAATTTTAAAGGCAGTAATGTTACAAAACAATACAATAACAGGCTAAGAAAAATTTATTTAAAAAAAAACAAAACAACCAATAAGTAAACTTAGTGAAAAAAGGAAAGTTACCTGTGTACCACCTGGAAGACCTTCATGTACCACAGATTGGGAACCCCTGATCTAATGTATATGACAAGAGTTAAAATTCTTTGCTAATTATCAATAAAATGTCAGAAATACAGGGTGTTTCATCTCAATATGTCACTTTATGATAACTTATATCTCAATAACTGTTGGAGATATGAAAACCAAACTTTTTTTGCTGAAAACTAATGTTCTTATATGCAGCAAAAATTTGAATGCAAAAATCAAAGAAATAAACGTTTTATTAAACTTTTCACAAATGTTTAATATGCAAGCTCTTGGTTACATGGCACACATTGAAATGGTATTCCATTTCTTGCCAAACTCGGACAAACATATTGGGATCAATGGTTATCAAGGCCTCAGTTATCCAAGTCTTCAGGTCATTTACTGATATTGAAAGAGGAGGAACGTAGACCAAGCCTTTTACATAGCCCCAGAGAAAAAAGTCACATGGAATTAGGTCAGAAGATCTAGGGGGTCAATGCAGGAGCATGCAATCATCATTTCCAGCACGTCCTATCCATCTGCTATGCAGAGTAGTGATCAGATACTGTCTTACAATGAGACTCCAGTGAGATGGTTCTCCATCCTGTTGGAAAATAAAGTTTGCTTGCTCTCCATCAAACAAAAGTCCCATCAACCAATTTTGCAGCATATCAAGGTATGCTTCACTGTTGACTGTTGTTCCTTCAAAAAAGAAAGGCCCATACACACGCTTCTTTGATATGGCAGAGAACATGTTCATTTTAAGAGAATCTTGCACATGCTCCAGCATTGAATGAGGATGCTCAGTTCCACATATGCATGTGTTGTGTTTGTTGACTTTGCCAGTTAGGTGGAAGGTGGCTTTGTCACTAAACACAAGACGGTCATCAAATTTGTCTTCCAGCATTGCATGCATTTGGGTACAAATGCCTTTGTGAGCTGGTTTCTCAGTGTCCTTTCAAATGCTGGAGCAAATGCAGTTTATAAGGTATCATATGCAGGTGTTTTCTTACCACTCGCTAAAAAGTTGTTGAAGACATTTGAAGTTCACGACTAGCCCTTCTGATTGACTTCTTGGGGATCTGCTGGAAGATGTTTTGAACTCTTTCAATTGTTTCAGTTGAAGGCGATGGGACAATTTTTTGCGGGAAGTACAAACATCCCTCCTCAAATTTTGCATGCTATTTCTGTATGGTACGTCAGTCTGGTGGCTACTTTGAAAATTCTGTTTGAAATTTACATTGAATACATGTCCACAAGTTGTTTTTATCAAATTCCAAAACATAAAACGCTTTCTTCTTTCCAGTAAAAGACATTTTAAGCAAATAAGAGGCAAATTGATGGAAATGATATTTTAGGCAAAACGTTGAAATTTTGATTGTGACATAGCAATAGTCTGGCAAAACAAAAAAATTGGAGATTTTACCTATCCAACGAAACCAATTTTATCCTGCTACTTTTGCCAGTTACCGAGATATGAGATTTTCTAAAGTGACATATTGAGATGAAACACCCTGTATTATAGGCGTTTTTTTTTTTTTTTTTTGAAATTAGGTGATCAGACACACATTTCATCAGAGGTCAGAGCTAGCACTATTGTCTGAGAGGACAGTTTGAAAAATACTATTGCTATAGTATAGCTTATAACTTTGACCACATAGTGTAACCATTTGTGGTTTCAACAGTTGCTGCAAAATGTTGTAAAAAGCTCTTAAAAGTAAAGCAGCACCATAATTCATAAAAACAGATATTCAAAATCAGTTTTCAAAATCAAAATCAGTAACTAAAATTCTTTTGGTTATACATAAAATTTTTCATAAGCAGCAAATATAAACTTGATGCTTCTGATTATTTTAAGACTAGTTTGAGCTTTCTAGCATCTCTGTATCAAAAGTTATAGCAATATTGAAAATTTGGCCTTTCCACGACCTTTTTGAACATGCTGCATGGTCAATATTAGAGGTAAGCAATCAAAACTGCATTAAAAGATGGTTTTAGATGTTTTTGCAAGATTTTAGGACTACTACTTATTTGATTTCAAAACAAAGTTTTTTTTGGGCCACCCTAATAGGTCTCACTCTCTCCTAATTCTGCCACTGCTTTAATGAATGTGACCAAAATCATTTTTGGTCAGCAATATATTTAACTGATCAAGAAAATGCACACACAAAGGTAATGTGAATTCGTACTATGCAGGCGAATTTTCTATACTCATCTTTATTTATTGCTTGCCATAAAACTAAGAATAAAAGTTGTAGAAAGAATTTTTGAAAAGTGGCTGAGGAAGCAAGTTGAGATTTATGAATTGCAAATGAGATTTATGCCAAGAAAAGGCACAATAGATGCAATATTTTTGTTGAAATAAATGATGTAGAAGTGCAAAGCAGCAGGGAGGCAATGCCATTTACCAAATCTACAAAATGTATTTGTAGATTTGGTAAATGGCATTTGATCAAGTGCTTAAGAAAGTCATGTGGTGGGTACTTTAATAGAAAGGTGTGGTGGAAAGAGAGATTTCAGCCATAATTAAAATGTATAAGAACACAAGGACAGCAGTGAGAGTGGAAGGGGTGAGATCAGAACAGTTTGATGTGAATGGTGGTGTACATCAAGGTTCCATAATAAGTACCTTTCTGTTTGCAGTTGTATTAAGTGAGATAACTAAGGATGTAAGAGGTTAACTTTTGAAAGAAATCTTTAACACAGCAGTGACAGTATTGTGAAAGCAAATGTATTACTTAGATGCAATGTTACATACATAGACACCAAAATTCATGACATGCTTTGGCATACGAAAAGAATACAATAAAAGGTGTAATTTGTATAGTACTGTATTTGATCCAAAATGGTTTTCAAAATATTGTGACCCAAACATTGGTCAAAAAATTGGTCATGTCAAGACAATCAAAACTATACTTTGAAATGTCAAAAATAGTTAGCATAGCAATGAAAAGCAAAAAGTAAGTAGCATGTGATCTATTAAAAGAAGATGGTTATAAATCTGCCTTAAAGAAAAAAAAACTTAGAATTGTCCTTTTTTTGCTTTCACTTTTTGTCATTTATAGACCAGTAAAATGCAAAATTTTAATTGAGAAAGAAGTTAGCAACTTCTGAAAATCAACATTTTTTGTGCAAAAATAACACTCTATAGGGCTTGGGTTGGAAGATGCTTACCAAACTCAGATATGGGTCACGTTCAAGCCGCACTCAGTTACAATTCAAGGTGTTTATTGGGAAATCATTGTTATTCATTATAACTCTCTACTTCTTAGATTTATTATCAGTGTTTTGAAAGCCAGTTTTCTGTTTGTAAAAAGAAAAAATCTGAACGAAGTTGTATTGTCAATAAAATGCTATATGTATAAAGGATTTTTGTAAAGTATTTTGAAGTTAACTGATAAATTTTAATGATTCTTAAAAGTAATCAGTATCACGACATAAGCTTTGCACTAATGATTATAACACTGGTCAACACACAAATTTTTGCCACAGATATTATATTGATTTTAGGGTATATCAGGTGCATAGATTTCGGAAATGACATTCATTTTTGCTAGTTGGCTCTAGTTTTTGAGATAATTGCATTTTTTTGTAAAAATATTACTTAGACTGTGTTATATGGCATTGTTGTTCATTTAATGCTATTTAATCAATACTGTACGCTTCGATCTTCTTTTGTAAACGCAGTAAAACAAAAATGCAAAGCATCCATGCAAACTACAATGCTAAAAAAGGATGCAACAGCAATATTTACTGTTAGTTTGCAAGAAACGTATTGGAACTAAAACCCAGTATTACAGCATATAAATGTATGTTGCCGTTATTTATTTAAACAAACAAAGCTTGAAAATACTGAGCTTTAACAACTACCATTCTGTCAAATCTTCGAAACCAATCGCCTCTTGTAAGACTTTCTAGCGTGAGGAGCAAATGGCTTATGTCGTTGAAGATTCCAACAATAGTCCGCCATCATGTGGGTGTCCCATCGTCCTTGATACCTTTCTTCCATTACTTTAATGTCCTGATGGAATCTTTCTCCTTGCTCTTCACTTAATTCCCCAAGATTTTCTGGAAATCTATCTAAATGACTAAAGAGGTAATGAATCTTGATGCTCATCTTTGCTCCCAAACTTTGAAATTTTGAAAGCATATCTTCAACAATCTGAATGTAATTGTTTGCTTTATTGTTTCCCAAAAAGTTTTTTACAACCACAGTAAAAGAAATCCAAGCAGCAAATTCCTTCTCAGTCATAGATGCAGTAAAGTTTGGATCGTTCATCAGCTTTCGAATTTGAGGACCATCAAATATTCCTGCTTTTAGTTTTTCATTGCTCATCCCTGGAAATACTCTGCAAATGTAATTAAAACAATTTCCGTGTACTGGCAAAGCTTTCACAAACTGCTTCATTATACCCAATTTGATGTGTAGAGGTGGCAAAATGATTTTTTCTCTTGGGACAAGGGGCTCATTGATGACATTACATTCATTAACTGTTAGTGTAATTCTTTCAGGCCATTCCTTCTTCACCCAGTGGTCACTGCAAGCACGGCTGTCCCACAAACAAATAAAGCACGGATATTTAGTATAACCACTCTGCTGAGCAAGCAAAAAGTTGACCATTTTCAAATCAACACATATTAACCATTGGTGGTCACAGTAGTTCAATTTTTCTAGCACTTGTTTAATATTGTTGTATTTTTCTTTGAGCAATGTACTGTAGAGTGGCCAATGGGAATCGAGGCATACTTGTTTCCATTGTGCAGCAATACACACTTCAAACTTCTTTTTGAACTGTCTATAAATAAACGCCAATCTTGAGGTTTATATTCAGGTATTCCCATTTTTAAAAGAAGTCCTTCAACATCTGAGCAGAAAACAAGCCCTTCTTCTGAACGATAGTACGGAAGTAAGTCGCTCTCCCTTGTGCGGTAAAAGGTTACTTTCGTTCCAACACTAAGGCATTTCTTGTCTTTAAGCTTGGATGCCAATACTTCAGAAGCTTCTTTAGATAGATTAAGATCTCTTATGAGATCGCTCAGTTCCTCCTGATTAAACTGCTTCGGACTGGTCGAACTTTCTTCAAAAATGCTTGAAACATCACTTTCACTACAGCTTTCTGAAGCTTGGTGGACAAAGTCCCATTCTGATGGTTTTTCTGGAAGATGACTAAATTGTGGCACGGGTATATCTTCACAGTGGGGTACAGGACGCCTAGCAGATTCTAAGTCCGGGTAAATCCATGATTTTTTCTTGTGACGATTAAAACCCTTCAAATCTACCATACAAAAATAACAATCATCAAAGTGGTTTTTCTGTTCTTGCCACACCATTGGCACACCAAATCTAAAGCTTTTAGTTTTTCCTTTTGTCCACATTCGTAAGTGCTCAACACATGATTTGCAGACAACATGTGGAGCCCATGGCTTGTCTTGGTCACCAAGTTTAACTCCAAAGTAAGCACGGTATACTTTGCGAACAAAATCTGTAATAGACCTTTTATACTCTTTAAGAATATATTCTCCACATATGTAACAGAAACTGTCAGGGTCATTACAACAACTTCTTCTTGAACAACTCATAGCAGGCAACATAAAGCAATAATTAAAACTGAAAACATGAAAACCTAAATATAGTAAAAGTTACTGCATTTCAACTTTTCATTAGAATTTTTTTAGACTCCAAGATTGCTAATGGTCATTTATTGACTTTTCTGCTTTGTTAACCTTTCTAAAAATGAGACAACTGGTCCTTTATTGCAAAACAAAATCTCCTTGTCAGCACAATTGCCTCTTACGTGTAGTTTATATGGCCGTTATCTGAGCTTTTATAGCCAGTTATTGTGTCTGCATTATCTCAAAAACTAGAGCCAATTCAGCAAAAGTAAAGTCATTTTTGGAATCAGCGCACCTGATATACTACAAAATCGTTGAAAGATCTATCGCAAAAAGAAAAAAATATTTTTTTGTTGAGCTGTGTAATCAATCATTTAATTAAATCAATTAGCAATTGCTGTTAAAGTATTATAAATGAATCGCTTATCAACTACAAAACCATTCTAAACAAAAGCTACTCTGAAATTTCCCTTTTAAAAATGAAAATCCTAAAAACTCCAAAAATGTTATAACCCTGTTAAAAAAAACTAATCATCAAACAAATAATTTTTAATAATTTTTTGTTCTTGTAACTTGTGCTTTTTTAGATATAGAACAGCTTCAACGTATTACTGAAAACTTGGGGTTGTTTATCTTGTTGTACCTGCGTATAAACTTTTTGTTTTTAACCATGTGCAGTGCAGTAGCATATTTAAAATAATGTTTTTTAATTTAATACGAATATACTAACAATTCGATATATTTTCAAGAGTGTACTCTGCCACTTGAATTTTGTGAGTTTATGCCTGAAGCTGTCTTGCAAAGATGTCGAGTATGGAGAGAAAAAAACCATGATATGTTGGAACAACAAGGCCTTTGTATTGGAAATCTAAATTTAGGTTTGTATTTTAAAATGATGTAGGTAAAGAAAAATAGTTTTTTTTTTAATTTACAAAAATATACCAGTTTGATTAAATATATACAAATATTGGAATTGACTTGTTAAAATTTTCTATTTTTGATAATTATTAAAAACTGGCATTTATTTTAAGTATGCATGTATTTGTAACATAAAAAAGAAAAATTTATATCTGTCGAAATGCTGTCAAGTGCTTTAATTAAAATTTTGTCATGTGTCCGTAATCGTAATCGTGGTGTTAGAAGGTAATTAATAGGCATCAATTTTTTAAGATTTTTTTTTTTTTCAGATGATTCATCGGGTGACAAAAAACGTCAAAAACGCGGGGGACGAGGAAACATAAAATCAAAACAGAAGAAAGAACCCGATTTTGTCAGAATAGCGAGAATTCCGAGGGGCAAACGAAAATATGTAACGAGAGTTACTGGCTTAGCTACATACGGTATTTTTTGATTTCCTTTATTACTATCCAATCAATCTGTGGTTCTCAATCTTTTTATCATTGCCGACCAGAAAAGTAACAAAATTAGTTTTGCGGCTTTCGGGGAGTGCCTGCTCTCTTCATTTTTAAAAGAGTCCAAAAAAAGGTCTTCACTTTAATTATACGCTATAACTTTCTCTTTACATCCGTTTTTCTTTCCTAGAATCACTGCTAGCAGCAGTCGTCGTTGGGAAGAGCATCCACTCCAGGTCAGGCACAAACAAGACTGTGCTGAGGGTTTATCTTTTTACTAACCCTGGCTTCCGTACTGCCTGGATTAAGTCTAGCAGTGATGGTGTTGAGCTAGCATCGAGTTTCGTCATCAGAACCGTCAAACTTCGTGCTCCGTGTGATGTCCGATGTATAGGGCACGCTGTTGACTTGGTCTGCGGTTTGGCTAGCATCTGTTTTAACTAATGATAAAAAATAAGATGGTTTGTTTTGTTGGTATTGCAGTCATTAATAAAGCTAATCGCCAACTAATATTATGAATGCTATTCATACTTGGATACTGCATTTAAATTTACCAAACCTGAAAAAACGGTTTTCATTGTCAAATACACTTTTTACCAGTGACAATCAGGATAGCAGCATCAAAACGGCGCTCTTTTTCATTCCACCACACTGGGGACTTAATTTTTTAGTAGCTAGTGAAACTTTACTTTAGGTTACAGTTTCTTGACAATAACTTTCGCTTGAACACGGTTAGTCCAATTTAACTCCTTATCAAGCCGCTTGAGTCGTTTAATATAGTCACCAGTATAGAGATGTTAAAGCAGACTATTAACAAATATTTTCATTTTTTTAGATATAAATCTAAAGAAAGCTTCAAAAGCGTTTGCTCAGAAGTTTTCTTGCGGTTCTTCGGTTTCGGGTGAAGATGAAATTATAGTTCAGGGTGATATCACAGACGAACTAATTGAACTAATTTTAGAAACGTTTGAGGTAAGTCGAGCATTTTCTGTTTTTTTTTAAATGCTTCATTAAAAGAAGCTTTCAAAAATCGTATTTTTTGTTCTTTACCAGTTGAAAACTATTCAACGTAAATTTGTTGCTCCTCGATTTGCCAGTACTTTTGACATTAATGTAGGTTCCTTATAATCGTTTTTTATCTAAAAATTATTTCAAGAAATATTTAATGAGACCATTTAATAGTTAGCTCTTTTTTTTGCAATTTTCGCAATGATATCTACACTTTCCCCAGGAACAGTTTAATCGAAAAGTAATTACTTGAAAAAAGACCTACCGGAGCAAGTTCCAACCATAACATTTTATTATTATTATTAAAAACATTGATGTAGTCGAGACCAAGATCGAGACCGAGACCAGAAAGAATCGAGACCAAGACCGAAAATTTTTACAAAAATATAGTCTATTTTCATTATTCTGAAAACAATAATTTTTTTTTAAAAATAATCTAAGATTACATTTTATATAAACAAGCATCTCTAATATGCTGGAAAACGCTTTGTTCTGTGTGGTTGCGTAAAAGAAGCCGAAATACGCAAGGCATGCTGGTTAGCAATATTGAAAAAAGCAGAATATTTGTTAAAAATTTTTGTTTCAAAACTCAAAAATGCTGAAGGCACGATCATCACGGTAATGGCTGAAACTTCATTTAAATATTTGATTAGCTTGGCTATTTGTGTTGGCGTGTTGCAGTTGTTGGCTATGTTTGGCTTACATAGAATAAATTTGTCTTATTGATCACCCCAAAAAGATTAAAAATAATGACGAATTATGCAAAGTAAAAACTGTTTAACTATTAGCTGGTTTTTCTTTCCGTATTATCTCTGTTTATTTTCTGTGTATTTTTTGGGTGGGTCTGAGACGTTGTTTTTTTCTACCTTGTCACATTAACACTTTTTTAAGTTTAACTTTAAAGCAATTTCGTATTCTGTTTTAAGAAATTAGATTCATACAGTGGCGTATGCAGAAATTTGTTATGAAGAGGATGGGGGCGGTTGAGAGCCGAAAACACAATCACTATAAACTGTGATGTTTTTTTACAAAAGAAAGGCCTGATGCAACAAAAAAAAGAGATTCACTTAGATAATAAAATTATTTATTTATTTTTAATATTATTATTTTATCTTTATCCTCCTGAATCCCTGAATCGCAGGAAATTGTTGGAGCCGCTATACATGAGCAGCTGTCAAGCTATTACCTTGGCCTGCTTCCAGAGAAGCCAAGATATTGCTGTCCGGTTGAAATTTTTATTTCTTTTTTGGTTTATATTAAGAGGTATGATCAAAATTAAGGACTGTTTGCTAAAACCGCTAAACAAGGGAAAATGCTTTAAGTGTTTTTTAAAGAACACAAGAAAATGGCGAGAAGGCTTTGAATCGCGATGGTGTCGACCACGTTCGCCATCAATCACGGCGCTCTTTACCATTCAACCACCTTACCAACGAATGTAAAATAAAATTGAAGGCCTTTTTCGCTCTTCACTTTTTTAAAAGCCCTGATTTTCTTTTAATTAAAAAAAAGCTTTATTTTATTTTAATAATTTTTAAGCTGCCACTATGAATCTTTGACCATCAATGTTCATGGATATTTTTTTTAACCCCCAACCCTTTCCCTTCCGCGCATACGACTATGGATTCATAGATCACAATGTTTTACCTGGTGGTTGAACGGGTTGTCGAAAGCGTGGTCGAAAGCTTAGAGCGTTGTGACTGTGATCAAAACCTGCTCCGGTTCAAAACCTGCTTGCGCCAATCAGTTGTGTCCTTGGGAAAGCATTTTACGGGACATTTCTCTTGCTTGGCGGTCTTGGCAAGCAAGCAGTTCTAAATTTCAGTTGTATACCTTTAAAAAACTACAAAAGTTTTAATTGGACAGCAATATCATGGTATCTCCGGAAGCAGGTTACGGTAATTGCTTTTCCTAAGTATAGCGTCTCCGACACTCGAGGATGAATATAAAGATGAAAATAAAAGAAAAAATTAATAAATATATAAATATGGTGTTCAAGTTATTGCTTAGATAAATTTCGTTGCAGCAAGAATAAGAAAAAATACATACGATCAAAGTAATCACTTTTTTTGGGGGGAAGGGTTCGATCCAAGTTCACACAGAAAATAATTCGAAATAATCTTTAGAATCAAAGTAAAGGCCATAAGAAATTTCGTCACTGTGATACTGTACCGATTGCTGGCAAGGGTGTGAGTACAAACATTCCTATTGCTAGTCGGCAGCGTGGTCGAGTGGTTTGAGTGCCGTGATTGTGATCGAAAGGCTCTCTCGTCGTCGTCGTCGTCGTCGTTTGAAGGGTATCCACTCCAGGCCAGACACAAACAGGACTGGGGCCGAGGGTTTATCCTTTTACTACCCCAGACTGCTGCACTGCCTGGATCAGATGCTGGCAGTGATGTTATTAAGCCAGCATCGAGTTTCGTCATCCAAAACCGTCAGACCTTGTGCTCCATGTGGTGCCCGATGTATGGGGCACATTGTTAGTACATGGTCTGCGGTTTGCTCTGAGGCGCCACACTCGCAATTCGGTGAAGGAGCGAGACCCCATTTGTGCATGGACGAATGGAATCGCCTAACACCAGTCCGCAGGCGGTTGAGCTTAACCCAAGCTGCTCGGGGTAAGCCCATCCCAACAGGCCTGACACTGGTCCCGGGCACAAAAGCACAGAGCCTGGAAGCACCTTCACAGTACTCCGCGTTCCATTTGTGATTTGTCCATTCAGAGGCGCGGATGCCAAGTCTGGCAAGTTGTCCAAGAGATTCCGCGCACCTGGCACAAACGGGCGTCTGGATCTTAGTCTCACTTGGCCAGTATCTGAGGACCCACTTAAAAGACCATGCAAGATATGATCGGGGTCCAGAGATCCACGGTAAGCCAAGGAGAGTGTCGCTCCCAGTCGGCGAAGCTCAGCTGGCTGGATGCCTGAAAGTACAGGTAGGTGGTCCGTTGGAGTGGGACGCAGGATCCAGTAACTATGCGCAAGGCGTCATTCAAGACACTGTCAATGAGGCGAGTGTGAGCACTGCGACACCAGACTGGCGCACAGTACTCAGCTGTTGAGTAGACTAGAGACAAGGCTCTCTGTTCGAAATCTATTCGCGCTATTTTATTGTTGAAAAAATACTTTACGGTACTTTCTCCTGCCTGGCGTCAAGCAGTTTTAAATTTCAGTCGTATCTATAAAACTAAAAAACCAAAATAAAACATTTTAACTGGACAACAGTACCTTGGTGTTTCCGGAAGCAGGTTCCATGTATAGTAAGCAGTAATTGCTCCTTGTATAGCGCCTCTGACGCTTTCCTGCGAGTCAGGAGGATGAGATCAAATAAAAATGAGAACATCTAATTTAAAGTTAGTGAATCCACACTTTTATGTCTATTGCGTTGGTGACCGTAGATGACATGTAAATGTCCTGTTTTTTGCCTCACTTTAAATAAAAACTGCTTGTTAAACTTCAAACAAAACTGGAAAATTTTGCAGGCTTTGTGCTTTCGTTTTTTAAAATTGGAATCACTGCATTATATACAAGGCAGAATTGCGGCTGAGGATTTATTTTTTCTCCTTCAGGCTGCTGAATTGTCTGCATCAAATGCTGGCAATTGTGTTGTTCAGTCTCGTTATGTTATCTAAAACTGACAGAAAATGTGCAAGAAGCTCTGAAATAATGTTTTTTGGCGATTTATAGGGGCGCCGAAAAATATTTTTGCGGAAGATGCAAAATTTAAAAACAAAGGCTTTTTTGTTGGATAGAAAAAATTTTAATTAAGGTTTGAAAGCGAAATAAAATCGTCAGAAATCGAAAATTAAGGGTTTGGAATAAAGTTAAAGGACAAAGCCGCACCAGCCCAAAAAATTTAGCGAGGTCAATACATTTTTGCCCAAATTTTATCGACGATTGCCGGAATCATGATCTTGTAGCATTTCATGGAGATGACAAAATGTCACATCGATCTAAAGTGACGACCTTTTCTTTTGGTCTTCACCAAGTTTTGTGGTTGAATAGAACCAAAACCTTATCTTTTGAGAACACTGGTGAATACAAAAAAAGGTTTTCACTTTAAATCGATGTCATTTCTCTTTTGTCTAAAAAACTAGTCAGGACCAAAAAAATAAAAACTTCATCTTATATATAAACCTTATAAATAAACACCTATGCTTTCACTTGACGTTTTTTACACTTATTGTAAGTACCTCATCCACCAAAAGAGTGCTTCTTACTCGATTTTGCGCCCTTACTTATTGTTATTTGCTGATGTCAAATCACTATTTTATAAACTTGTTAGATTTAATTTTGGTCGACTACATATGATTGCAGAGAGAAACCTAAACCAATCTACACTGCAAATTTTAAAGGGCACTATCTCCTCCCCTGTGCCCCACTATTTTGAAAATATTGCAAGGCAGGAGACAATTGCCCCCTTTCCCCCGCTTTCGGCGCCCCTGAAAACTATGTTGTTAGTAAATGACATGGCAACACTTGCTGTCATTCCGTTTTGGTTTAGATTGACGAAGATCGTATTGAAGATTTGGGCGAGGTTAAAAGATGATGATATGAAGTACAGAAGATCTATCACAGTAAACGCTTTTTTCGCCGAAAACTTACTGGTGTATCAATGCAAATTTTTTTGTTTTTTTGCAGAGATTAAACAAAATTTCTGTTTCACTACAAATTAACTTCGTATTATTTTGCTGCGTTTTTTGAAATAGCGAAAAAATTTATGAATGTTGTTTTCGGTTTGCATTAAGAAAATTTTCACTTTAACCGTTATGAAGCGATGTTAATAAGTCAAAAAAATTGTTGCGTTTCTCCCAAGTAAAAATATCGATACGACAAGGTAGGGAGTTAAAGCTAGCGCTACGTCGATCGCAGTTTCGATAAAAATCTCCCTTTATCGACCATGCGGCTGACTTTTGACATCTGGCTCTAAAGTTGCACTACCCGTTTCCCGAAAGGTGCGCTAATGCGTGGATTTAATAAAAAAGCACGGTTGCATTTTTTTGTATTGATTTGATCTCATTAGCGTTCAATAAAAGGAAACTATTTAATACTTTTGTTGCTATGTGTTCATTCGTGATTTAACATTAAAACAAAAGTCATTTTGAGCAGCCCACGTAGTTCGTCGGATATCAATTAAAAAGATGCAATATAACAAATCAGACGGAAAAACAGAGTTGAAAAAAAAGCGAAAGAACTTTACGAGTAGATTATGTGGGGGCAACACCTACTGTATTTCACATTTAAAGCGACTCTATTTTTTGAAAGCTCTTTCGTAAACTTCGCTAGTTTATAATGTTGACCTACAGTTGTAGTGAGCGAAGTAGATACAGACGAATTTTGTTATTGTATATCAAAGTCCATTCTTGGTTGTAGGTGTACTGTTTTTACAATAAAGGTAAGTCGAGAAATTTGATTAAAGTAAAGGTGTAAAATGATTTTTGAGTCATTGTAAACAGGAAAATTTTGTGTTAGGCCGTATAACAGATGACTTAGAATTTGCAGCGAAATGCTTTGCTTTGTTGGTTCAAAACGAGGATTTGGAGCCTATAGCTTACTCTTTTACATAAAAACGAGATTATGAAAACACTAGAAAGTTGGAGGTCGTTTTTCTTGCGGTGCCGGTGGTGCTGCTGCCTCGAGAATTTCGTCAGCATACTGTAATCTTTTCTTGATAAAAAAAACAAACCATTCTTGTTTATTTTAAACTAGTGTTTAAAAACAAAATGTGTACCACAGAAACCAGCTAATAAGATTAAAATGCACATTCTTTTAAAAGCTGTGAGTCTTGATGTGACCTACAGTTTCAATACCAAATTTCTATAGGTCCGACAAAGTTCCATAAATTCTTGATAAAACCCTTTACGAATATTGTGATCTTTACAAATTACAGTATGTTATAATTGCTTAAAAAAAATTTTATAACCAGTCTTCAAGATCGAAGTAATGTTGTTTTTTATGTTTGATTAAGTTGTGGGTCGTATGATTATCGAGTGATGATGCAACGACGTGGTTCATCTGGCTTTTAAATAGACTTGATTGTTCTGAGCCAAAAGTACTGTTTTTAAGTACAGTATAATCACATGAACTCCGCATCACACTAAGATTAGTTCAGATATCAACACTTTTAACTATCTGGATAACCAATGCATCCAAATATTAGCTAACCGGTTAATTTTTACAAAATAATAACCCGAGTGTCAATTAACCAATCGATTTTACGATTTACGAGATGAATTGATTGAAAAATCATGATAGTTTTATTGCGAGTACACACACATGCACTCTACGGGTGTAGCCTATATCAATCGATCAAAAATTTTATTGGCAAAATAGTGTTTTGGCCGCTGGTAATGCTGGTGGTAGAGCCTTATCGCCACTAATCATTTTTCAAGGAAAAAATTTGCAATCCACTTGGAAAGGCAATAATGCTCTTCCCGGTACTACTTACGCGGTAAGCGAAAATGGGTGGATAAATTGCGACATCATCCTGGCTTGGTTCCAAAATTTTTTAAAATTGGTTAAAGAAAGGCCTTTAATTGATCATTCTTGACGGTCACGTCAGTCACTTGTCTGGAAAACTAATAAAGGCTGCTCTAGATAACAGTGTAATACTTTTAAAATTACCAGCGCATGTCACAGACGTGTTGCAGCCACTAGACATGACATGCTTTGAGCCAATTAAAAGAAGATGGCAAGCAGTTTTGAACGAAATTAGCAGTTTGCACGGAACCCGCAATGCTCTGAACAAAGCTACATTTGTCGATGAGCTTTGTTCTGTATGGATGGAGTGTTTGGACATTCGAAATATTTCCAGCGGATTTCATGCCACTGGTAGGCTATATTTCCACCAAATAGAAAACAATATCCCACTTCAAGATTTGACCCACGACTACTTTAAAGATTTAATAATTGGAAAGCCGATGGAAAAAAAGTAGACGTGATTACAATGGCAACTAGCCTTGTTACACCTAAAAAACTTAGTAGCTCATCAGAGCAAAGTTTGGATGCTGGAATTGAATTAACTTATTTTAATCCGATTAAAAATGTCACCGAATGAGTGTGCCATCAGTTAGGGCCTAAACCATCTGTTTATCCTGGACTTGGTAAAGAATGGTACCCTATCTGGGCTATTAGAGATATATTAAATGAGGTTCCACAAATTTCCACACCAACGGGCAACACCAAAAATTTGGATCAAAGCAGCTTTCAAGAAATTTTACTTAGCAAAATTAGAGAAACAAAACCAGACCCAGTAAAAAACGGCGAAAAATTAATTTTTTGGGTGCTGTTATAACGAATAAAGAATACCAAAAAGAAATAGCAAAACTTTTTTCACCAAAAAATAGTTCTGACAAAATGGCACCACAAAAAAATAAAATGAAATTGAAAAATTCCAAAACAAACAAAGATTGGAAGAAGAACAGCTAAAAGTTACATGGAATAAATGATCTCCCTCGATACCAGAAGAAGAAGTTATCAGTAATTGGTGTGGATGTTTTTACGAAACAAAAGATCGGCTATGTTTTATATTGGCCCCATACTAAAAGATTTTTGGCTGATAAAGATAGCTTTGTAACTCAACTACAAATTGACTGCTCCGTATAGAAAAAGTATGGCGCCGGTGAAGGTGTATATGAAAACCTACCATTGCATCTAGGAAAAGATATAGAGTTGTTTGAGGCCAAGCATGTACTTGCCTTGGCACAAATGACTCCTATTCCAGGGGGAAGTGGAAGGTGGGAAATATTGCTGCAATTAAACAAATTTTTAATGCTGTTATTAATAATGAACTAAATATTGATGCTGTATATGAAGACTACAAATTAAACTTTTAATTTAATTTTACATATCGCTTTGGTTTGTTCATTTTGGCAGTCTTTTAAGTGTTGTTTTTACATAATCGTCGCTTGACTTTGTTCGTTGTTGAAATAATACTAATGTGTCTGTTCACTTTAATTTTCTTAGTCATGTTAGCCTTTTATGTATATATTTAGTTTGTTTCTCTCCGTTAATTTTTACGTTTATGTTGTGATTTGCTTGTCGTTTCGTTGGTGTTATAATCGACCTAAAACTTACACCATTTTATTTGTGTGGGCTTAAGCTATTATTTTGTAAATAGCCTATACTGTATGTATATATAGCAGTGAATTGTTGACGAGGAACATGATAAATTATCCAGGACTTATGGAATATTTGGACCTGCTTAGCTAGTTATATACGCTATATATCGGTGTCCGAACTTTCAACTCAACTCATCTAAAATTGCTAGTTAAATTCTTCATATAAGTTAGCCTATATGCTGAAAGAATTGACAAGTCTAGGCGTTCGCATCAACATGGTTGCGGTTTAGACTAATGTTATTTGGGTTATCTTGTTGAGTTCTTGCAAAAGAAATTTTACGGTATTTTTCTCAGTTTGGCAGTAGGGTTACCAACTTTCTGTTTCGCCATTCCGGGACATCTTAAATACAGGGGCGTCGAACTTTTTTAACCCGAGGGCCAATTTGGCTCATCAAAAATATTGGCGGGCCAAACAAAAGAAACAGCTCGATTTTTGTCCAAAATCGTCGTGATCTCTAAAAAAAAGTCCTCACTTGAAATCAGCCTCTGACTCCCCAGCGTTCGTTCCAAAATCATAGCGATCTCTGAAAAAAAAAGATCCTGACTTGAAATCAGTCTCGGATTTTATTATTTTCTCTGAAAACTAACGATGTCGGAAAAAACAAGAGAAAAAGGAGTTTTTACATAAAATCTGTCTTCGATTTCCAGCGGAATTTTTACCAAAATAGGCAGACAGAGCCCCAAAATGTTCCCCCAAAATAATCCAAAGAGCTGTCAGTAAATTCCGGGACAAAAGTGACCCAGCCCGGGACACGGGACGCCAGACGTCAATTCCTGGACTGTCCCGGCCATTCCGGGACGGTTGGTAGACCCTATTTGGCAGTCGTATTTACATTTCATTTACAAAACTCTAATTGAATAAAATTATTAAAAACCAATTAAAAAAATTTCAACCGGACAGCAATATTTTGGCATAATTGGAAGCATGGTCGAAAGAAATCGACAGTGGACAAGAAAAACTTGTTTTAAGTAATATAAAACAACTGACAAGAAAATTCTTCAAAAAAGAACCCAAAAAATGCATTGAAGTGGACCAAAATTTATCTAATAGTAACACTAGCTTTTGTGAACTACTGCTTACTTCGTCAAGCGCAACGGAACAACTTAAAACACACTAAATGCCGAATTGAATCTATATCTGTAAAAAGCAGACGACCACAAATAATAAGAGGCTGAATATATCGTAATCTATGATGATCTAATTGTGCTACACTCTTTATTGCCAATTTGAATTTGTTTTTCAAAACCAATTTCAAGTTACGTATTCTTCCGTGATTGCATATCATTCTAATATCCACTAGTCTAAAACAACAAAATCTTATTAGAATTGCGATAATATATATATTTTTTCATAATCACAAAATAAATTTTTATATATTATGGAGTTCCATGCGTAGCCGTAATATTTCTATGCCTAGCCTATCTTAACCATCTCTGAATTTAATAATTGCAAATAAAATTAGGTTAGGCTCTTTGTTTGCTTAATAATTGCACCTACAACTATTGCTTAGAGATGTAGTTTTATAATCAGGAAGAGAGTTTTGTCTTGTAATCAGCGTTCTTAGTCATATCCTATCAGTTTTATATAATGCCTTGATGAAAGAATAAAAACAATTGATTGGTGAAAGGAGAAATTAGCAAAAAAAATTTAAGCGAATTTTCGAATCGCCAAAAAAAACTTAAAGCTATTTTTTTTGTTTAACTAGTGGACTTTGGCTCCTTAGTCCCCCCCTTGGATAGTCCTTTGTATGTTATAAATTTTTCAAATCATTCCACCTAAATCAGGGTGGTCCAACTTCTTCACTCTTGCGGGCCACTTTTCAAAATTGTTCGAGCTTGCGGGCCTCAGCCGGCGAGAAATGGTTAAAAAAAAAGGTCTTCACTTGGAATCGGTCTCCGATTTTCCTATTTTCGTGCCAAAGTCATAGTTTTCCCTAAAAAAAAAACAAAAGGTCTTCTCTTAGAATCGGTCTCCGATTTTCCTATTTTCGTCCCAAAATTATAGTGTTCTCTAAAAAAAAAAGAAAGGTCCCCTTGGAATCGGTTTCCGATTTTTCTATTTTTGTCCTAAACCTATGCTCTGTCCCATACGCTTGCCATGCCTTGTTAGAGAAAGTTGCCGCCGCTCCTGATCGACAAGACTTGAATTACGCAAAATGGTTCTGCGGGCCCGTAGTTGGACCACGCTGACCTAAATTATGCTTGTTGAACTTTTAAAATACAGGGTGTTTCATCTCAATATGTCACTTTAGAAAATCCATCTCTTGGTAACTGGCAAAAGTAGCAGGATAAAATTGGTTTTGTTGGATAGGTAAAATCTCCAATTTTTTTGTTTTTTCAAACCATTGTTATGTCACAATCAAAATTTCAGCTTTTTGCGTAAAATATCATTTCCATCAATTTGCCTCTTATTTGCTTAAAATGTCTTTTACTGAAAAGGAGAAAGTGTTTTATGTTTTGGAATTTGATAAAAACAACTTGTGGACATGTGTTTAACGTAAATTTCGGACAGAATTTTCAAAGCAGACACCAGACCGGCATACCATACAGAAATGGCACGCGAAATTTAAGTAGGAGGGATGTTTGTGCTCCCGGAAAAGAATTGTCCCATCACCTTTAACTGAAGCGATCGAAAGAGTTCGAAACATCTTCCAGCGGAGCCCCAAGAAGTCAACCAGAAGAGCTAGTCGTAAATTGTGTTGCATTACCCGGATTTCCTAAAAAACCGCGCCAACTCCGGAAACGGAAGCCAACTTTGAAAACAATTTTTAGAAACATTTCTGTAATTTGTTAAAAATATAGACGAAATTCACCGCATTAGTGCATTCATATACCTAGCAAGCTTTTTTAACAAAAGTTAATTTTTGGCAACTTGGTCACTTCACTATATAACTTACTCTTCTATCTCCATATCCTACTTCAGTTGTATAATTACCAGCTCATTCTCTGGTTTTGAAATAGTCAGTTCTGCTGTCTTCATTGCATAAATGCTTATATAATTTGAAATAAATTGAAATTGAATTTGATACCGCTAAGTCTTTTTATTTTAATATAATTATATTCCAACTTGGGATCGGGATGGAGTGCTGGTGCTAAAACACTACGCATAGCCACCTTATCTCTAGTCTACTCAACAGCTGAGTACTTTGCGCCAGTCTGGTGTCACACTGTCACAGTGCTCATACTCGCCTCATCGACAATGTCTTGAGCGACGCCTTGCGCATAGTCACTATAATGATGCCTGCGTCCCACTCCAACAGATCACCTATCTGTACTCTCAGGCATCCAGCCAGCTGAGATTCGCCGACTGGGAGCGACACTCTCCTTGGCTCACCGTGGATCTCTGAACCCTGATCATATCTTGTATGGTCTTTTAAGTGGGTCCTCAGGTACTCGCCAAGTGAGACTAAGATCCAGAGGCCCGTTTGTGCCAGTTGCGCGGAATCTTTTGGACAACCTTGCCAGACTTGACATCCGCGCTTCTGAATGGACAAATCACAAATGGAAAACGGAGTACTGTGAAAATGCTTCCAAGCTCCGTGCTTTTGTGTCCGGGACGGGTGCCAGGCCTGTTGGGATGGGCTTACCCCGACCAGCTTGGGTTAAGCTCAACCGCCTGCGGACTGGTGTTAGGCGATTCCATTCGTCCATGCACAAATGGGGTCTCGCTCCTTCACCAAATTGAGAGTGTGGCGCCTCTGAGCAAAACGCAGACCATGTACTAACAGCGTGCTTTATACATCGGGCACCACATGGAGCACGAGGTCTGACGGTTTTGGATAACGAAACTCGATGCTGGCTTAGTAACACCACTGCCAGCATCTGATTCAGGCAGTGCAGCAGCCTGGGGTAGTAAAAGAATAAACCCTCGGCCCCAGTCCTGTTTGTGTCTGACCTGACCCGAAGTGGATACCCTTCAAACGATGACAACATTCCAACTTCTTATGAATAATTTTATTTTAAGTTATCTGAATATTAATTTAGAGATATTTTGCATTTAGTCGTTTTATAAATAATAATGAGTGATGTTTTTACATGCGATGTAACAAAAGGAAAATTATTATTGCTATACAAAACCATGCTTGCTTGTAAAATTCACAAGCAGCTACATACAACAATAGGCAATGTTAAATGAATGCTTGGCAGGCTATTGCCCAAAAATGTGGTGCTCCTGGAAGAGGTGAGAAATCTTTTATTAGAACAATAGTTTTAACTTTCGGTATCAATTATTATATATCAAATGTATGAATTGTTTATGATTAGCTTTAATTTCAGTCTTTTATTTTCTCCACTGAAATATTATTATCTTTTGGTCTTTACTATTCCATATGTTTTTTGTAGGCATTGAACTGTAACATTACTTAATACATACCGTAAAACGGGGTGACTAAGACTAGCTTTAAGGAAAACTTTTTCAATATGTGTGTTGTTAATGCTATTCCTTCTTTATACTTTGCACCGATTTTTAGAAGTGTTTTGATAAAGTGAGATAATTAGCTATATATAGGTGCAAAATTAGTTCTGCTGACTTCAGTTTGTGCTGAGTAGTGTGTTACTGAAAAAGGCCCCGCTGACTAGAACATTTCTGAGCCAAATTGGAATCTTCAAACTGTGGTGAATATTTGCTAACCTAATTATACTGGTATTGTTTCTAATGAAACGATTAGATTCAGAGAGAGATAGAGAGAGAGAAAGATCTTTTATTTGCAATAAATTTTTAAATATTTAGCAATTATAACAAAACACAATGGTTTTTATATAGTGAAATTAGGCAAGTTGATTAATAATAATAAGCAATTTATATTAAACCAAAATGCACTATAAAAATATGATGTATGGGTAGGAAAGGACAAAAATTCATTTAATCACTACCCCTAGTTTATTTAAAAGTTTCTTTACATACAATTTAATATCAGTTCATATAGTTTATGGTGAATAAAATTGATTGTTAAGCATAGAAAATATAAAACACATATTACATTATAAATATAACTTTGCCTTACAGACACGATGAAACAAAACCAAAAATAGAACAACAACAACAAAAGCACGAGAAAAACAAAGGCCAATAAAATAAAATTTAAACGAGAGAACAAATCACAGCATAAATTAGATTGAAATATACAGAAATAGCATCAAACAAACAACACAACAGATTTCAGCAAGCAAACAAGGATCAAGATGTGCACGAAAACAATGTAAAACATAATATTTCTTAACGTTAAACCTTACAACATTAAAGTAGTTTAACAGCACAGCAAGGTGATCTTGTATTTATACTAAAAAATTATAGTTAATATGGATAACATTTGGATGTTGTTTAAATTTCATAAGTATTTAGCAGGTATTTGTACCATAATCTATTTAATGATTTTATTTTTTTTTCGGTTCTTATGTTATTTGGCAGCTTGTTCCACATTTTCATACTATTTACTGTAAGACTATTAGATGATTCACAAGCCAAAAAATGTGAAATAAAGATGATTTGATTGCCGTGTGCTATAAGTATGGATTTTATTTATTAATGGGATTCTATCTTTAAACTCACTTTCGTTGTATAATCGAAACATGAGTTTTATAGCAAAATATTGGTACAATTCATTTACTTTTATAATTTAGAAAATGCGTACAACTTATTTAATCTTGTCTATATGGTTGCATAGTAATGTACCGTATAGCTCTATTATGCATTGTATTAAGGTTTTTTTTAATGCTGATTGATTTGCATTTCCCCATAGTACTATACCATATTGTAATCTGCTTTCTGTAAGTGCGTGGTACACGAGCTTTTGTTATTAATGGATAAGTATTTCTTAAAATGATGCAGCATTCCCACAGATTTAAATGAACGAGTAGTTAATTCATCTATATGGGTTTCCCTTTTAGTTTTTTATCAATTACGACTCCCAGGTTATTTAACTTTGTCTTTTTTGGCAAATTTGACTGTTATTTATATGAATGTTTATTATGTTATTTACAATTTTCTTTTCACCAAACATTATAGTGCTTGATTCTTGGGTGTTTAAAGTAAGCTTGTTTTCAAGCAATCAATTTAGTTTTATTACGTTCTACATTTACTAATTTTTCTAATGAAGTCATTACCTGAGGCAAAAAGTGCTGTATCATTGGCAAAAAGAAGAGTTTTTAAGTTTAAAGCATTTGGAAGATCATTTATGTATAGAAGAAATAAAATAGGGCCAAGAACACTCTTGTGGAACACCATGATTTATTAAATTTTTATCTGATTTGGTTGAGTTTACACATGTAAATTGATATCTATTTGATAGATATGAAGAATTTAAATCAAAAGGCACCCCCCTAAAACCCATTGCAACCAATTTTATTTTAAAACAGTGTGGTCTACTGCAGGGGTCGGCAATCCCCGGCACGCGGCGTCGTGAACATTTTTCCAAAAACACGTTTTAAAATGTTAAACTAATACAAAATTACATTCGGCGCGAAACACGTGGTTATATTTGCTGTTTTATTTTATTGTTTCGTCATTATCATTTTTTCATTATTGTTCGCTCGCATGCTTTGTGTAATTTGTTGGGTGCCGGTATTTGCGTTTATTCCGTTTTTAACCGTGAAATTAAACGCGATATCTGCAGCCAAGAGGTCAAAATCAGATGTGAGACAATTTCGAGAGTCGTGGACAACAGATTTTGGCTTTGTCTGTCGTAATGACAGAGCTGTATGTGCACTCTGCTGTGAAAATGTCGTTTGCCGTACCTCAAGTATTAAACGTCATTTTGAATCCAAACGCAAAAAATTATTCAAAAATGATTCTGAGAAGAATGAAGCTCTTAAAAAAGCAGTTTCTCGTTACGATAAGCAAAGTAGCATTTTTAAAAAAGTTATTCGCAGTACAAATCAAACTACGGAAAGTAGCTACAAGGTTGCAGAATGTATCGCCAAGCGCGGGAAGCCTTTTACCGATGGTGATTTCATTAAAGTATTTATCACTTGCTCCGAAGTTCTCTTTGAGGATTTGCCAAATAAAAATGTCATTCTCTCAAGGATTAAAAATCTGCCAGTGTCTGCTCGAATGGTGGAACGACGTGTTGAAGACATGGCTGTTGACGTAAAATGCAACAGGCTGTTGCATTGCAACGGTCAATATTTTTAGTGTTGCTCTTGATAAAAGCATGGATATCAATGATATTCCTTGTTTAGCGATCATCGCGATATTATTCTGACGACAATGCGCAGGAAAAGTTGTGCTGTCTAAGCCCTATGTATGGCTCTACAAAAGGAGCAGACATACTTGAAAAATTTATTAATCACTTTGAAAAGACAAATTGATATTAAGAAAATATTTGCTGTTACAACAGATGGTGCCGCTGCCATGGTTGGACGAGACCGTGGTTTTGTTGCACTTATTGAAGAGAAAATTAGCCATCCAGTCATGAAGTTTCACTGCATAATTCACTAGGAAAGCCTTTGTGGTAAGATTCCCAATTCAAATCTTGCTAGTGTGATAGCAACCACAACTAAAATTGTTAACTTCATTGTTGCCCATTCTGCAACTACTCACCGGCAATTTCGTTCTTTTCTTGATGAGATGGAGAGTGCACATCGTGACCGAACACGCTAATCTGCACCTTTGAAGATACCGCTAATCCTTTTTGGTCGAAAGTTACGACACGTGGTAGAGTTGTAGAAGTAACGCTTCATTAAACACAGTGTCTATCGAGTGAACCAGTTGCAGTGTTGCTAAATAGATTGCAAAAAGTTTAAACAATGTCTAAACGACGTGCATACAATATGAAATTTAAAATGGAAGTTATTAAATTCGCAGAAAAGCATAAACGAGAAACAGGAAGTTAAAAATTAATGAATCACTTGTGCGCCGATGGGTGCAAAAGAAGGAATTGAGCAAAGCCTATGAAAAATCAGGAACATCAAAAAAGAAATTTAAGGTTGATGGAGGTGGGAGAAAACCGCTTCTGTCTACAAACGAAGACAAGTTGATGAAAAAAATAGCCAGAGAGCGAGAGCAACAGCATCATATCTCTTGTAAATTTATCCAACTTTATGCCAAAAAATTAGCTGAGGAAAATGGCTTGAGTGAATTTGCAGCATCTCGTGGTTGGCTGAGTAACTTTCTGAAGCGTTATAATCTAACAATTAAAGGCGAACTACAACGGGACAATCAGTGCCAAAGGACTTGGTAGAAAAAATTCAGTTTTGTTGACTTTAATAAAAAGCAAAGAGAACTTTATTTTATAATCTTCAACTCTCAATGATTGCCAACATGGGCAGACATGCCAACCACTATTGATCAAAGAGACATCCACACAGTTCCCATCAAAACCACAAATCATGAGAAAAACCGCCTTACTGTTTGCTTGGCTGTGAAAGCAAATAGGACAAAAATGAAACCGTATGTTGTGATCCCAGCTAAAAAAGTTAAAGAGCTAACATTGATTCCTGGGGTCATAGAAGCAGCTTCGCCAAATGGCTGCATGAATGAAAAGTCTTACGACAGATTGGATAGAAAAAGTGTGGACAAATTTTTCTTTCCAGAAACGCATGCTTGTGTAAGACTCGTTTAAAATGTCATATTTCTGATGAAAGCAAGGATGAACTGAAGCGATATAACACAGTCATGTCAGTTATTCCTGGTGGCTGCACAAAATATTTGCAACCGCTTAACATCTGCATCAACAAACCATTGAAGGCATTCTTTCGCGAATTTTATGACGACTGGTTTTGCAAGGGCAAATTTGATTACACTTATGATATTACACTTTCTAGAAAGTTTTTATTCTTGGGCATGAGTCTCGAGATATTTTAGAAATATATTCAAAAAGTTTGAAAGTTCAGTATCTGGGTCCAAAAGATTATTACCTAGGTTGCTTTTGTCTAAGCCCTTTGTTAAATCTAAAAAATTAACCTCACAAAATTATGAGAAATCTCGTTTCAGTATTTCTCGTGGTGGTCTACTTGTTAGTGATACCTTGTTTTTGGATATCATCAGATATACTGGATTATGATCACTTGTATTAGGGGTTCCCAACCCGTGGTCCGCAAGCCCTTCCCGAAATCCAAAAAATATTACACATGTCTGAAATGTCAAGCCAATATCCATATATCTGAGATCTGATAGAACCTACAACGGTGGGTGCTTCAAACCACAGCCTTCGTAGCGTTTTATGCAAAAAGGTAACATGACAAAATTTTCGATTTTTCTTTTTTTACTGTACATATTTTTAAATCATAACTAGTTCAAGGTCTTCTGTGCAAATTTCAACCACCCAGCTTATTTAGTTTGTGAGATATTTGCGTTTAAATGCAAAAAAGCTTTTATGCAAGGTAACATGAACAGAATATAAGGCAACAAGATTACGCATAAAACAAGTCAAGTGAAGAAACAATCAAAACAATAAAAAAAAACTTGCTTATTTCGTCATATTCCTAAAACAATGAATCACAAAAACTTGATTTACTCGAAACAATGATTTTGCTCATGTTACCTTCTCGCAAGATTTGTACTAATTAGCACGTGCTATTTGGAATTGTTTTGTCAAAACGACTGCGTCTTTCCGTAAATTTTTTAAGTTTCTGATTCCATTGAGCGTTATTTTGTGTGATCGGAGATGGCGACTAAGAGAAAGGATGAAAGCTGCAGGGAATTCCACGAAGAATGGACAATGAGCTATTCATTCGTTAAGAAAAACGGGAAAGCAATATGTTTGGTTTGCAATGTTACCGTAAGCTCTCTGAAAAAATACAACATCAAGCGCCACTACCAAACGCATACGAATTTTATTCGCAAACATCCGGTAAGTTCAAAACTTCGAAATCCTGCGAAGAACTTGGATACTGCAGAAACATGTTCAGCAGTGGCAACAAACGATTGAAGGATCAAACATCTGCTTCATTCGAGATTGCTTTGTTGATAACCAAAAAGAAAAGGCCTTTGGTGGAGGAAGAGATTATTAAACCAGCTTTGCATATAATATCTGGGTGACAAAGCTAGCACATTCGCAACTGGTATACCGTTGTCTGACAGCACGATGACCAGATGGGTGGAAATGATGTCAGAAGACGTGAGTGAGCAGTTGATACAATCTCAGGAGGATGCTGTCTTATTTTCGATTACATTGGATGAGATTACTGATGCTACAGATACAGCCCAACTAGCCATATTCGGGAGGGTTGTGGATCAAGAACTGAACGTAAAGGAGCTACTCGGTCTTGTCGCTATAGAGGGGCGAACGCGAGGAGTTGATATATCGAACGCGCTCAAAAAATGTGCCGAAAAAATTAACTTTGTTTGTACTGACGGAGCTCCAGCTATGACCGGAACGTTGGATTCTGCGCTAAGTTGGAACAGTTTCTAGGAAGAACACTGCTGAAGTATCACTGCATAATTCATCAGAAATCACTCTGTGGGAAGTCATTATAGATAAAAGGCGTCATGTCAGTGGTCGTGAAATGTGTGAATGATATACAAGCTGCAGCTTTGAAAAGAGAATTTCGCCAATTGCTAAACGAGGTGGATGAACAGTTCGGGGAACTTCTTCATACAGAAGTGCGTTGGCTTTCTCGGGGGAAAGTACTAGCCCGATTCCTCGCCGGCAAGGACCACGTGTATAATTTCTAATTTGAGAAGATGCTTCCGGAAAAACGACAGAAGCTAAAAGACCCGTCATGGTTGAACGATTTGGCTTTCCTGACATATACCTCGGGACATGTGAACACGCTGAACAAACGCATGCAAGGAAAGCAACAACTCGTAAGTCACCTCAATGATCAAGTGAATTCATTCCGACAAAAGCTACAGTTATTTCGTCATCAATTAAGTGAGAGATCCTTCGACAACTTCTCAGCATTGAAAGATAGAGTGGCGGAACCGGGCAACAGAGTGGATGAAGATTTTTTCGTTGACAAGCTTGACGTGATGATTGAAAACTTTGAGCAAAGGTTCGAAGAACTAGACTCGGATAAAGCGAAACACGAAAATCTACTATTCATCAATCCGTTTGCAGTCGATCGTGGCAAAATGGATTTGGAGTTCAGAAACTGATCCATCTTCAAAATTCAGCGGCGCTCAAAGCACGCTACGAGAAGTTATCGGTGATGGCCACAGGGCAGGACTTGGTGGACTTTTGGAAGACCGTACCAGTCACAGCCTTTCCAGACTTACGGTCATTCAGTGCGAAATTCATCTCTCGCTTTGGAACGACGTATTGGTGCGAACAAGCTTTCTCTGCAATGAAATTCGTAAGGTCAAAGTACAGAACTAGGCTCACACATGCACATCTAGAGGCATTGATAAAATTTTTTTTTATTTATTTTATTTCATTTTTACTCACAATCAACTTGAAATTAATCATAGTATATGTAGAAATAAAGATTGTGAATAAGGAAGCAGCGACACAACGTCTGTTGTGCATGGTCGCCGTACCTTTGAACAAAGCGATGTGATGTTAATAAGAAAAGGAAAGCGAAAAGAAGATAATTAATACACACATCCGAGCCACATTCAGAGAATGTTGTATAATCATGGGTGGGAGAAACAACAAACTTAAAGACCAAAAGGGTCTGGACCAAAAAGGGTCGTCAAAAACAAATTGGCTGTTACCGACTTGCAACCAAGATTAGAAGATTTGGTGAAGTGCAGCTCCAGGGCTCGCATTGAAAAATTGAAAGTGGAAAGAATAAAACGTTTCTTATTTTTGTTTTTGTGTGTTTTTGTTTGTTTTCTCTGTATTTAACTATTTGCGTGTGGCCGGCAACAGCCGCCTCCAAATAAGATTGGCCCACTGAACATAAAGGTTAAAACCGCGGACTTATATCGTAAGATATTGAGCCAGAATATTTTTACAGCAATTATTGCAATATATATGATCTAAGATGGAGTTTGCATGTTTACGTACATTGTAGGACAATTTATGAGATTGATTACACCAAGTAATTCAAGAGATTCTTTATACTGAGTACTTGGAGGAGCATCACTTAGCAAATTTATGTTAAAATCACCCAGTATAAAACCTAAATTTATTTTTTCTATCACACATTCTAATTTACTTAATTAAAATCTAGAACGGGGTGGTCCAAACCCTGGCCCGCGGCGTCATTTTTTGTGGCCCGCGTTACATTTGGTGGACTAGGTAGCAATCGGTGAACGTCGTAATTAAAAGCATCGCTTTTTGGTGTAGTTTTCTCATAATCTTCTATTGATTTATTGTTACATCACTAATTTGTTTTATTATAGTAGGCTACTAGTCTGTGTGTCATGGCTATTTGAAACAGTCAACTGAGAGTAGCCTAACTAGGTTATTTCTAATCATGTGATTATAATACGTATAAAAAAATTTGTTATTTGAGTAGTATGAACGATAGTTTAGTTATAATGCATTGAAGGGTGCTCAATAACCAGACAGTTAGACCTAATTAATTACCGGTATTTATTTAAAAGTAATTGAAACAGATAAAAATTAATTAACATTGAAATAGATAAAAATTAATTAAAATATAGATTTGAGTTTATATTTGTTTGTTTGAATTACTTTTAAATAAATAACGCTAATTGTAATTTATTCACCATCGTTTTGCAGTGGTTTGTATGTTGTTTTGTAAACATGAGTTTTAAAAAGAAAGCTAACGCTAACCAATTCGAACAGATTTTTTAACTTGGTATGGGAGGAAAAGTACTTGTTTGTGGAAAACAAGGGTAAGCCGCAATGCTTGGTATGTCTGCAAGTTGTGTCAGTGCCAAAAGAATACAATTTAAAGCGGCATTACGAAACACGCCATAAAAATCAATTTGAAAAATACGAGAGAGCTGCAAGGGAAACGGTTGTAAAAGATCTGAAAAATAAATATGACAGGCAAAGAAGTTGTATGAATAACTTTACCAAAACTACTTTATCTGACCAAAAAGCATCTTACGAAGTTTCTTTAATATTAGCGAAAAATGGAAAAGTGTTTAGAGATGGTGAAATTATAAAGGAGTGCTCAGTTAAGATGCCCCTTGCCTTTGGTGATGAAAAAATGGTAAAATAATTTGAAACTGTGCCTCTCTCTCACCAAACCGTTGCAAGAAGGGTGATAAAATTAAGTGAACATGTGTCTGCAAAAAATAAAGACACAGTTCAGCAGTGTAAATATTACTCGCTGGCTTTGGACGAAAGCACCGAAGTTTGCGAAGTTAGCCAGCTTCTAATTTTTATCCGCATTATCGATGAAGAGTTTACGATTAATGAAGAGTTACTTCAGACAATTTCACTTTATGGTACAACAAAAGGTTCAGACATTTATAACAGTCTTGTGTCTGTCGTCAATGCGTATGGCGGCTTTGAAAAGTGTTCCAGTGTCGTGACAGATGGCGCTCCGGCGATGGTTGGGCGAAAAACTGGATTGGTTGGCCTGTTAAAAAGTAAAGTCAATAAAAACGTCATTGGTCTCGTTAGTTCAGGTGAAAGTCAATAAAAACATTCTTTGCATTTTGAAACCAAAAGTTTATAAACAGGGGTTCTCAAAAGGGGTTACAAGAAGAATATATACTCATTTTGAACTTCAATTTACTTTTGGGACGAAATTGACAAAATCAGAGACGGTTTCAAAGTGATGAACTTTTTTTGGTCCTTACTTGAATTTGGGGAGAAAATTGAAAAAATCAGAGACAGTTTCAAAGTGATGACTTTTTATGGTCTTCACTTGAATTTTGGTACATATTCTAAGCAGGGGCCACAGGTATTTGAAAACCTTTGTTAGGGGGCCACAGACCTAAAAACTCTGAAAAGTTTGAGAACCATTGGTTTATACAATATTGTTAAATGAAAGAAACTATTAAAAAATTTATTACCATAAAAACTGCTGCTAATCATCTTGTTTGGATATTTGATAAATTCACTTACATCTGTAAAATAAAATAGATTTACTACTATTCAATAAAACAAGAAGAAAATGTTGCACATTGGCAATTGTGATCAAGTTCAGATCAAGTGTAGAAAAATCACAAGCAAGAGTCAAAAAGGAAAAATAAAATATTGATTTGTTCTATTTTTGAAAATCATTTTAATAATCAGCCAATTTATTAAACTTATTTTAGTATTTCCAAATTTAATAAAAAAAAAATTTTAATTTTTCATTTTTGAAAACATAATTCTGCTTCAATACATTTGATTCATCATTACTTGATCAAGACATTTCTAAAAAATCTGTTTCACAATAGAGTATCTTAGCAAAGATATTTTTTTAAATTCAGTATGTCAGATTAGCAAATAGTTTACAGGGTTTTTCATAAAAATAAAAATTTCAAAAATAAAAAGCAAAATTTCAAAATAAAAAACAGGATTTCAGGGAATTATGACGTAACAGAGGGTTTTTCAGGATGTTTAGCCCAAAAAATTTGCCGTGTTTCTTTTTTTTGCTCACTTTGAATCACGTGACATGACCTTGTATAGGTCCACCTGAAAAAAAGCCTTTTATTACGTGCTTTATTACACAAATTGCTATAATTTGCAAGAAGTTATGTCTCAACAATCTCAGCAGAGAAAAACAAGAATGTTAATAAACAAGGAAACATTTGATCAAGTTAAAAGACTGTACAAAATTAAATCGAAGAAAGAACTACTTGAAATAACTAACCTCAACATATCTGCCTTAAACAATTTGATAAGATTGAGAGCCACGAGGGTGAGGAGTTGAGTTTTAGCAACATATACAAAAAATCTGGGAGAAATAAAAAGGATAAATCTGAACTATATACAGAGATTAGATCCATAATGGGGAATGATAATTCCCTTACTTTAAAAGGCTGCCAAGAAAAATTAACACATAGGGTTTCTCTCCCTCAACTTTTGCGAGATTTTAAAGCATCAGGGTTGACAAGAAAAAGAATAAAAAAGAAAGCCAGTGTTATCTTGACGCCGAGCAATATGGAGCAAAGACTACTCTTTTCCTCTAATATACTACGCAAATTGTCAAAAAGAACACTTTTTTTGGACGAATCCATATTTAACTTGCATACTTCAAATAACTATGGATATTCCCCTGTTGCTGAAGATGCAGTTTTATACCAGCCAGCTTCTAGGGTTAGAAATGTTTCTATGTGTGGTATTATATCTAATTCTGGGGTTGAACATTATAAGCTAATTGATGGAGGATACAATTGCGAAATTTTTGCAACCTTTTTATCTGAATGCAGCCAAAAAAGACTTTTTAATAATAATGTTGTGCTTGTTCTTGATAATGTTAGGTTTCATTATTGTGCAGAGATAAAAACGTTTTTGGAGTCCTTGGATGTTGAAATCACTATTTGCCAGCTTATTCACTGGACCTTAATCCTATAGAAAATGTTTTTTCATGCATTAAACAAAGATTAGACCGTATAAGGCCAAGAGCAACTATAATAGCTCAACCAAAACAAAATGTGACAGAAGTTATGGAAAATTTGGGAAGCTTCACTGAATATTACAGACACTTCTGGCAAAAAGTGAATGAAGTAGTCAATAGAAGAAATTAAAAACTACTTTATTAAAGAAAATTTACTATATTATTTCTTTTTGCTTTTTATTTTTGAAATTTTGATTTTTATTTTTGAAATCTTGCTTTTTATTTTTGAAATCTTGTTTTTTATTTTTGATATTTTGCTTTTTGCTTATGAAAAACTCTGTAAATTTAAAATAATTTAATAGAAATAATTTTAATATTTTTATAAAGTGCAACAATTTAAAGAATTTAAAATTCAAAAGTTTAACTTTTTAAATTCTAAATTCCATTAACTAGATTCAAAGGGTTAAACCATAACCAATAATCAGAGGTGGGCATGCATAATTTAACCTGTTAGCACCCAGACCTAGTGCCAATGAGCCAAATTTTGTTAAATTAAATTATTATGTTGTAAAAGGTATAAGAGAAAAAAACACAAAAAGTTATTTATTACAATTATTAAAGTGTTGATGCCAGGAAATGAATGTAAAGACATAAATATATATTTTTATATGTGATCTGCCAGTTTTTTAGTTGCTTTTACTTAGCTAGTAAATAGCTTATTTGCAAATATTTATGACTAGGGCCATTTTTTTTTTGACCTAAAAAAATATATTTTTGACTTTATTTTAGCAAAATTTTGACTTTATTTTGACCTAACCGCTTTCGCCTATTATTTATGTCTTGTTGCACTTTTTTGATTAACCCTTAATTCATATCATGATTAGAATTCCGTTTATCATATTATGGGTAAATTTTACCCAAATGCCATTTTTTTTATTTTTTAGGACAGCAAAAGAAAGAAAACTATGTAATTGTATTTTTACAATGCAATTTATAATATTTAAAGCGATTATAGCTAACAAAAAAAGGAAATAAAATGCAAATAATCCTTTGGCACAGAAAATTATAGTAGTTAAAATCTAATTACTCAAAAGTTGTACTTACCTAGTAGTAAAGAAAACAAAAAAAAAACCTATTATTAATTTTACTCATATTATTACTCTAATTTTTCTATGCAATCAATGCATACACTTAGTTTGTGTTCAAGGCAAATTGGTTTTTCACAAGAGAAGCATAGGATTTTTGTTTTTCTATCATTTTTTCTTACTAAGCAGTCAGTGCATCTTCGTTGTTGTTCAATCTTTTTTTCTCTTAATTCTTTATTAACTGATGGTTGCGAGATACCTAAAAGAAGTTTTATTTCTTGTTTGAGCATTCTAGGGAGATTAGGGATTTCATATCTTTTCTTTATCCAATTGGAAGCAAGGTCATTAGCTAATTCTAGGGCATATTTTTGCCTTTTAATTTTCATTTCTGATCTTGAATTATTTTCCTTATATACAATCCAAGAGTTGATGATTGTTGTAGTTAGCATTCCATAAAAAATGCACAGTGGCCACCTTCTAGTTCTTCTGCTACAAGACATTTCTGATGACATTTGATCAAATGCATCGACTCCTCCCTTAGTAGAGTTATAACATTTTATGATTTCTGGCTTAGTCTCATTGAAATCCTTACCACTATGCATAGTCGACAAGACGAGAACATTTTTGTTAGATTTTGGTTGATATGAAAGAAGAGTTAATTCATTAGCAAAACAAAATTTTGCCTTTCCAATCTCGGATTTTTTTAAGATCAGCAATTCGGGGGGAATTTCAGCTTTGTTTTTTCTCAATGTGCCAACTAATGTTAGTTTATATGGACTTTGAAGCAACTTTTTTGCAATGGGTATTGAAGTGAACCAATTGTCCATTGTTACATTACGATTGCTCCCGAATATTGGCGTAGTCAGATTTGTTGTGAAATACTCACTCAATGGTAGACCGTGTGTATTTGTAGATTTACCTAGATAGGGCTCTGCATTGAACATATATTTGGACTCATTATCACATAGCATGACTATTTTCAGTCCATATTTAGCTGGTTTATTTGGAATGAACATTTTGAAAGAGCAGCGCCCTCTAAAAGCTAATAATTGCTCATCTAAAGTGCAATTCTGTGAAGGACAATAATTATGATTACAATTTAGGATGAACTTGTCCCAAATTTCTCTAATAGGAGCAAATGAATCTGTTTTTTTCCTTTCCAGTCTTGTACTTTTTTCGTCAAATCTCAGACAATTAAGGAGAAAGTTGAATCTGTCTCTGCTCATTATACATCTATACCACATACGCCCATTTGTAGTATCCCACATTTCAAGGGTTGTGAGATGATTGTCTTTCAATGCAGCTGCTTTTATTAGAATTCCAAATAAGGCCTTTATTTCATCAATGCATGTTTTTGATGTTGTAAAGTGTTCTTTGCTATAGGTGGTGTGCTTTGATTCAATTTCATTGTTTGTGTTCTTGACTATAATATCTAGCATACTGTCTGTTATGAAAAGATTAAAACTTTCTTGAGCAGTTCCTACTTGATATGTTGGACCACTTTTAAATTTTATGATGTTTCTTGCTGGTGTTTTTCCTATAGTAGTATTTTCAACTGTTTTCCATGCAAATTTATTCCTTCCATAAATTTCATCGCTGTTAAATTCAAATATTTTATCAGATCTTTGACTTGGCATGGTTTCTTTTCTCAATCTCTTTTTAGCTGGTTGGCAGTTATAAACTTGGTCACTATCTGAATCACAATATGGTACATTATCTGAATCACTATCAGAAATATCCACATCATCAATTTCTATGCTAGAATCATCACTTAAATCATCCGAAAAATCAGCATCTTCTTCTAGTAACGATTGAAATTCATCAACCCTAAGTGGTTTACTTTTAGGCATCTTATATTACAATTTCTGAAAGAAATAAGTAAATTATAGCTAATTATTTTTAGGAAATAAAAAAGTAAATGAAATAGGTTACTAATAAAATTACATGGATATAAGCTACTAACAATAAAACTAACATATTGTGATTTACAAGCAAGAATAAATAATTATTGTAATAATACGGATAAAATTCACCTAACAGAAAGACACCCCTTATATCATTTCATGGGTAAAAGTTACCCCCCAAAAAATGGCATGTATCATAAGATGGGTAAAATTTACCCTCCAAAGAATTAGTTATATCATATTATGGGTATATTTTACCCTCGAAAATTTTAATACTCACTTGTAGAGATAAATGACATCTACCACCTATAACACTCTGACTTCAACTGAGAATACCTAGAAACTGAGTTCTTTCCAATTATAAATGCCAGATGTATGATAATATAGAAAATTTTCAAGGGTAAATTTTACCCATGATATGAATTCAGGGTTAAATATGTTTTATAATCAGCAATTTACATAGAAGGTAGCCTACTTTGAACATTTTCTCAATCACTCAGTCTTGAAGCTAATGCAACAAAGTGACACATGACATCAAATCCTAGGATAACGAGCCATTGTGTGTCCCGGTATCAATTAGTGTGTAATACAAAAAATGCGTTGTTATCGCAACTGTACTTGTACATTAACAGTCTGTCTATGATGTTTTTAACGAAAGCCACACTGTATAATTACAAGGACTTCTTATTGTAATACAGCATCATATATTTTTTTACGTTCTTAACATCAAAATTTTTGTCTTTTCTCAGTAATTTACTGAGCATAGAAAACGACCTCTCAGCAGAAGCAGCAGAGGTTGGCTGGGCTTTTTGCAATAGTGCGTAGCTTGTTGGGTCAATTGTCAAGTTGGTACAATTTATTATTGTTTCTAAATCAGAGTTGGATAGTCGTTTTTTAATGTAATCTTTAATTGCGCACGGATCATCATTGAATTGCATATTCTTCAGCAGTCCGTATGCTTCGGTTATCGTGCAGGCACTTCCTTCTAAGAACTCTATGTTGGCTGCTAGAGTCCAGTATGGATTTATTTTAACCAAGTCCGGCACCAAATCTTCCACATTGATAGCGTCTTTTGCTCAGCTGACTAAGAGGCCTGCACTTGTCCAATTGTTGACAATGGTACGAACAGCTGGAAGGTTCTCACTGTAATATAAGGCAGCTCTAAGCCAAGTTGCCCATCTTGTAATTACAGGGTCAGGAGGAGATGGCAGACCAGCATCATGAAAATCTTTCTTGCGATCTTTGTTTTTGATAGTTGCTGCCTTGATCGTTGCTATTACTTCATCAATAGTTTTAAAATGAGCTTGCACACGCATAGCGCAGTTATGTAGTAAGTGCGCAATGCAGGTGACATGCATCAAAGAAGGGTATAATTCCTTTAATGTCTTTCCAGCCAAAGACATGTACCGAGCACCATCAGTCAAGAACAATGAAAAATTCTCGCGTTTTACTTCAAATTGTCGCAATATGTCATCCACAGTGTGCAGAATAATACTGCTATTAACATTGCTACCGCTGTCAAGTGGAAGGCAATCAACGAGAAATGTCTGATTTGGAGCATCTAAGCTGCCCACAAGCACACTAATATACTTTTGTTTAGCAACCTCTGCTTCATCCACAATTAAAAAAATTTTTTTGTCACGAAGTAATTCTTGAATTTGTTCTTCTTTTTGGGATGCTAATTTAGCAACACATGCCCGGGCTGCAGTCTCCGAAGGCAATACTTTTCCCATTGTAGCAAACAGAGACTTTAAAGAAGGATGGTTCAGTTTATGAAGTGGGATATCTGCAGCTAAGAATGAAGAGACAACTTGTTCTTTGAAGTTTACTTGATCGAGTTGTAAAAAGATTTGCTTACTTTGGGATTTGCTTTTCATCTCCAATTTTCCTTGGTGTTGCTTACTTTTTCGGTGGCTTTCCACAAAAATCTTTTTGTCACATTTGACTAACACGTCGCAAAGGTTGCATCGCAAGTCGCCGGCAGGAGTTGCCGAAAACTCATCCGGATATTCCTGGCAAATTTGCCTAACTTTCGCTGTAGAAGATTTAGCTTGTTTAGGCATTCTTTGCTTTGCAAGCTACAACTTAAAAAGACCACATGTAAAGAGCGAAAAGATTTTATAGGAATAGATTAATTGTCCAACAATTATGTGTTTATGCATCAACAATGACGTTTCATGCGTAATAAGTGCTATTACCGCACGCATTATTGTGACGATAGTTCAACCATTGCAACTATTTCAGAAGTTTAAAATCAAATAAAACTGCGCATAAAATTTTAATAGCAGCTCAAAAATTCAAAAATATATAAAAGAAAATATAAATTTGTTCGTTTTTGTAAGGAAATTTTTGATAAAGACAATTTTGACAAGTTTTGACTTTATGCAAAATTTTGACTTTATTTTGACTTATAAAATCTACCAAAACAGACTCCTGAACACCTGAAACGAACGTTACTACACGTTTGATCATGTAACAAGGTCGTGAAAAAATTTTGACTTTATTGACTTTAGCAGGCCCTATTTATGACAAATGAGTAAAAATATTCTATAGTTATACAATAGAATGACTATATGATGTAATCAAAATTTAAAACTCGCAATAACAAAACTTTAAAAATATCAACTGAATATGCTCTCAGTTGGGCTGTATTTAATAAATTATTTAGTTGCTTTAGAGTTGAAAAATTTGAAATATATTGTAATAGACATGAACAATACACTGTAGTTATTGACTCAAGAAATGTTAAACTGCAAATGGTTGCAATGACCAGAGGCGCACTCCAGGGGCTGATTTGGAGGTCATGTCAGCCCCCTTTGCACACTAATATGCAACTAGAAAAACCTTTCGTGCAGATAAGTGACATTTTGTGCCAACTTAACTATAATAAATGGTTTCCGTTTTTCTTCAATAGTAACTTGAAGGATAGACACAAGCATGTTTTTGCTATACTCCTTCAGTTTTTTATAGACACATCACACGTATGCTGTGCTAAATGCAAAAAAAAACTTGTTTTTTTTTTTATCTATTTTGAATATCCACCTACATATTTTTTTCGCGTCACAATACTAAATTTTTCCTGCTTGCAGACTCGTTTGCTGCTACACAATCACTAACGTTTAAGTTCAGATAAAATTGCCAAGATCCTCAATGTACTTTATTGATGACTTTTGTAACATTTTGCTCAAGATCCTAAAAGAGCCTAATTGACAGATGTAGTTAAGAACCCATGGTCTATTCATTGTAGCAATTGCTCCAACTTAAACTTAATGAAAGCGCTTTGCAAAACACATGTACTGAGGTTTAATCATAAATGTAACAAAAGTATTGTCTAATTTCCTTGCGATTTTAAAGTTTTGTACCACCAATCATTTGTTGAAATGAAGGTACTTATTCTAAGTAAAAAATCAAGCTGTTTATCTATTGACTTTAACCCAGTTCTTAACCATCAAACAGCACAGATTAAAAAAGTTTGAAAATAACTGTTGTTGCCCAGTAGGAGGTCTTTGCTTCATTTCGGAAAAAATGATTGCACTGAAAAAAAGGCAGTGGCTTCTTTGATCATTTCATTTGGCGCTTTTGATGTGTTTCGGAATATACCAAAATTACTTTGATTTTGCAGTAGATTTTTTTACAGTGCAGCATTGCTGAGGAATGCTTTGAAGGCACAAAATTTATGCTATAACAGAAGTTTAAGAAAGAAAAAGGGAAAATGAAAGCATTAACTGGACAGCGGATAAAAGCAAGACACCAGAAAATATTACATGCATGTTGTAAATCTGTATGATTATTCACAATCACATAGTTTTATTAAAAAGGACATTTGGGCATTCTTAAATGTTGTCAGAAGACTGATGGATTTTTACATAGGAAAGAGCTCTTACTGAGAACTTGTTGTGGGAAATGAAATAAAAAATAGAGGTGATGAAAAAAACACAACTTACCTGTTTTACTTACCTTTTTTTTTAAAAAACACTTAAATGATTTGCAGCACTACTTGGCTTTTAGATATTAAGCTTAAACCTGCAGAAAAGAATTGCCACTAATGGGACAAATGATGCCATGGTGCAATGTCAAAAAACACAATGGTGCTAAGCATTGCACTTGCACACAAAATTTAATAATACTGTAGGCGGTTAACAGAAAAAAAGATGTGAGGGAGGGTGTGGGGAGCAAAACCCCCCACATTTAAAAAGATGTTGGAATTTTTTCTAGGCTGGATGCACCCCTGGCAATGACTGACAGTTATGCAAAAAATTTCATGCTGTCCTCATATGAGGACACCTGGTGTTAACAGGTTAAAGCAATTGGCAGTTTGCACAACTCCTGCAAATTTCCCACAATGCAATGGAAATTTCTGCAATTTGACACAAGCACAACTTCTGCCATTTGCAGAGCACTTTTATTTTTTGACAACATTGCACACTTTGCCATGTGCTTCCAAAAGCAAAAAGACTACTTGCATGTTATTGTGTTGTCACAACCTTCACAATTGCGTACAAGATTCATCATTACATCTATTTGTTAAAATATACTAAATTTACTGGGACACTATATGTTTACAACTAAAAAAATAAATTGTTGTCATTGTTACCCCCCCTCTAAAGCTATCTTTGAGGACCCATCCCTTAATTTTTCAAAGACACCAATCTAGACTCACACTCTTTGAGACAATTCTTCATTTAAAGATTATGTTCTATTAAAATATTAATATTGCTTTTATTCTCACCTATTTGCTTGAACATTTTTGTAAATTTTTTGTATATTTTTGTTATTTTATTGCATGTGTTTTTCTTTATATTCTTTTCATTGACTGTTGGGTCAGGGAGCATCTGATTCAATAACAAATGTTCTTTGTTGTATACTACTATTTTACAATACTTCTGTCACTTATTGGTATAATTATTTGTATTATTTTGTGCATATTGGTAAAATAAATTATTTATCTATCTATCCATCTAACTATCACTTTTTGATGACCTCACTTCCAAAGCCTTCCTACAACTTGTAAAACTAAGCTTTGATTGGGATACTAGCACCTAATTGTAAAAACATTTTTTTGTATTAATAAATTTCTTTAAGCCAGGTCAATTAGAAGCATTGAGAAATAATATAGGCAATGGCTAGAGATTTGCACCGAAACTAAACTGCTTAAAACCTAAGGTTTGGTACCAGACACAAAATTTTTTAAGTTTAAGGTCTAGTAATGGTTTTTTCAAATTGATTGTTTTATTATCATTTTTAACTTATTGATTTGTGTAGCACAACAAGGAAGGCATGGGTGAATGGATTGCAGTACTTGAGTTCGATTCCTGATTGAAACTTTTTTTTTTCTAAATCCTACTGTAAAACGCTTGCAGATTTTGGAAATAAAGTTCATACTTAAAACTAAGCTTAGGACTAGAAATTAGATAAGGTAAATTGACTTAAAGCTAAATTTACTTAAATTGCATTAGGTTAAATGTAAATTATATTGGACTTGCATTAAGCAAAATTAAATTAAGTGATTTTTACCCTAATTTAGGTTTAACCAAATCTTAATTTACAGGGTGTTTCATAATTAAGGCAACGGTATTTTGACCATTATTTAAAACCCTGTAAAAACATGTATAGCCATCAAATTTGATATAATTTTGAAGCTTATAACCTTGTCTTTGCAATTCAGGTCTTAAAAGCTAAACATTAGAATTTAGATAATGACAGTAGATAGAAACATTGTTATCAAGTTCCACAAGCAAGGCGAAAGTAATTCATCGATCGCAAAAAGGTTAAAAATGAACCGAACAACTGTTTGGAAAATCGTTAAAAAATTTAATGAGACTGGGACAACATTGGATAAACCAGGACGTGGTCGTAAACGAACTGTTCGTACCCCGAAACTGGTTAAAAACACGCGAGAGAAGCTACGTCGTAATCCGCATTGATCTCATCAAAAACTGGCTGCTGAAGCAAATGTGAGCAATTCGACGATGTATCGAGTGATGAAAGATGATCTTGGTAAGAAACCCTACAAAATGCTTCATCGTCATGAACTTACAGAACACCATAAGAGGATGAGAATGGAAAGAAGTCGTCAAATTCTGGATGAGATCGATCAAGGCACGCTCCCCAACTTGGTGTTCACGGATGAGAAAAAATTTGACATACAGCAGGTTGTTAACCAGCAGAACGACCGGGTTTGGGGTTCTTCTACTTCAGTTGAAGGTAGGATCGTAACAAGACGTCAGAATCCGCAATCGGTAATGATTTGGGCAGCGGTAACTCCATCTGGAAGATCTCCGCTGGTTTTTGTGCCTTCGGGGGTGAAATTGAACTCGGAACGATACGTTTCCGACATTTTGGAATCCCACTTGCTACCCTGGGCTGATAAACACTTCCAAGGTTTGCCATGGAGTCTCCAACAAGATTCAGCACCATCACATGGCTCCAAAATGACACAGACATGGATTCAAAGGAAAATTCCATCCTTCATTAGCAAAGAATTGTGGCCTGCTAGGAGCCCAGACCTTAATCCTTTGGACTTCTCTATTTGGTCCATTTTGGAGGCAAAGGTTTCAGCTTGTCCTCACTCTTCTCTTGATGCTCTGAAGGCAAAACTGAAGAAGGAATGGGACGCAATCCCTCAAGAGCAGATCCGTGCCGCCTGTGATGCATTTGTGGGTAGACTTAAGGCTGTAGTTCGTAACAAGGGTGGTTACATCGAATAAATGGATAATGTTCGATTTGTATGTTATTTACCTTTGTATTACTACATTCAAAATTGATTTTGCACTTTTCAAATTCCCATTATATTAAAAAAAATCGGTTGCCTTAATTATGAAACACCCTGTATAGTCCTAGCCTTAATATTGCCACTTTTTCCAGATTTTTAAAGCATTTATACATTTTTTAAACATGTCTTTTTTTTAATAGTTATAATATTTGTTTTATTTTTATTCTCAATCATTATTAAACAGTTTAACCCAAAAAATCATAAATATTAAAAAATTGAAAAAAGGAAGAAGCAGCACAAAATTTAACATTAAGACATGCTCAAGATAATTAAAAAGTGAAAGCACAAAATAGTAAAAGCATGGCTGCAATACCTTAATCAGATAAAATATAAGAAATGAGAAGAAAGAATATATTTAATATTACAAAAAAATATAAATAAATTAGAAAATAGTATAACCAGTGCATGACTACTCCGCATAATGATGATGGGTGGCACACTAGTCAAGATCGGGATTTAGCTCAACTAAGCAAGGTAAGTAATAAAAAAAAGCAGGTGCTAAAAATTACAGTTATTAGGTGTATTCTTAAGCTTTCAAATTATCTTTAAATATTAAACATAAAAAATGAAGATCTGACACATTTATTCAAAATATTTTCCATCATTATCAATTGTTGTTGCCACCTTTTCATCAAAAGCTTGATTCCAATTTGATAAAACAAGTTTGTTTTTTTAATTAAAAAATTTTTGCAAAAAATTTGGAGTTCCTCCTTGTTTTGAAATTTTCAATACAAATTTGCTTTCTTTTTTCAATATTTGCTTTTGATAATTCATGTGGAAGCCTGCTATTTTTCTTTTAAATCAAGCCTATTTTTTCAAACATTTGTGAAAATTGTAGGCTGAGTCATTAAATTTTTCTACCAATGTCTTCTATGTTCTGTTAAGATTTTCTTCAACTGTCAAAATGGTGTCTTCATCATTAATTTTTTTTGTTTCCCACACCTTTTTTGTCTTCAAGAATGAAATCTCCAGCTTTAAATCAAGCAAACCAGTAAGATATGGTTCTCTTTGAGGGGCAACTATTGAGATGGCAAGTTTTCAAAATTCGATGAGTACTTTTAGGTACTTTTAGCAAAAGAATTTAAGTCAAAGTAGTGTTTGACTATATTTGAAAAAAATTTTTTTGATCATTTATTTTTAAGTTTTAGATGCATTAAATTTTTTTTAATATCAAAAATTACTTACAATTTATTCTAATACTAAATTCTTCTTAAAAATCACTAAAAAAATTGGAATATCAAACACTTATAAAAGATAGATTGACTTTGAAATTACTGCAAAAACTTAAAGACTGGATAAGAAAACCAAAATTAAGATGTTGCTAAAGGTAAATTAACAATGAGTTTTTCACATAGATTAAAATATTATTAATTTCATTTAAAGTTTCTACTGTTTGTGTAGCAAAACAAGCAAAGTGCTGAAGAACAGATTGTTGTGCTTGGGTTCAATTCCAAATTGTAGCACGTTTTTTTTAAGGCCATATAGCCAAAAATAGCATTTTTTAGAATCAATGTGAGTATCAGCATCTTTTATCTCAGCTTTGCCATAAAAATAAAAAATTTTTATATATATTTAAATGGTTTAAAAATCTGGAAAAAATACCACAACTAATAACACCATAATTAAGACATGTAAAGCTAATATAGGATAAAAATGGAATGGATTTCAATTAGCTTACAAAAACTTGTTAAAATTGATTTTAATTTATGTGAATCTGATATAATTTACACTTAAGCAAATATAATTTAGGCTAAATTTAGCTTTTAAGGTTTATCAACTTTTTGTACTGTATTTATTTACATTAAACCTTGTTGAGAATGAGCACAAATACACAATAAAAAATAGAATAAGCCCTTGAATAGAGTGTGCATAAACAAAATCACCTAGTTGAGTTTTTTTACAAATAGTTTGAAACCAATGCTGATTGTCTTCTACACAACTTATTCTGTATAAAAATATTCATTGCTTTGAATTTAAGATATAAAAAAGAAATTACGACATCTTTTGTATCAACTTTTACAGATCTTGCACATAATTGGTTAAGTACACTCAATCAATTAAAATGGCTGGACCTTCATGATAAAAAAGTAAGCACTGTATAATGAAAGCAAACAGTCTTTTTTAAATTTGCTACTTCTTTAAAAATGTAATTCTTACTGTAATCCATCTCCAGTTGAAGCTACCTTTAATAAAATAGGCTCAAATTTGGCCAAAAGATTTGTCATAAATGGATCCTCATTTTCAAAGCATCCTTTTTTAAAATGCACTCAAATTTGTGCATTCTATTTGAAGAAATATGATGATTTCTAGTTGTATGCTTAATTTTGTACATTAACTTCATTTACTAAATCTTCAAATTTTATTTTTTTTATTTATTTTATCTCTATATTTATCCTCCTGACTCGCAGGAAAGCAACAGAGGCACAAATACATAGGGTAGGCAATTACCTTGACCTGCTTCTGGAGATGCCAAGATATTGCTGTCCGCTTGTAATTTAATGGAGATATGATTGAAATTTAAAACTGCTTGCCAAGACCACCAAGCAGGGGAAAGTGCCATAAAATGTCTTTCCCAAGGATACAACAGAATGGCGCAAGTAAGTTTTGAACCAAGGCCATGTTGATCATGAGCATGGAAAAAACAGCAATGTTTCAACCAAGAATTGTTTTTTACATAACCTTACTATGTTTCTGTTTTTAAGTGTTTCAAATAAACAGATAAATTTTTTATACAAATGGTGTTTACTCTTTTCCAAAATTGCAAAATAATATATACCACACCATTACATTTTAAATAAATATGAATCCAGATTTCAGACAAGTAAAAAATTTGGGTTTTATTCACTATTTTACATTACTAACCTCACAGGCTTTGGAAATTTCTCAAAATTTAAAAGATAATCAATTAAACTCAAAAATAATAAACAAGAACCAAAAATTTAAGCCATTTTCTTCAAAAAGTCACCATGAGTTTTGTTTATAAAACTAACCCAGATCTCCTTGCAATTACTATCACTTTTGAGAAGTCCTTTTTTCTCTTAGTTTTTTATTCCATCCTATTGCTAAAAATGGGATTACAAGTTAGTTTCATCAAAAAAAAAATGCTTACAGTGACTTTTTGAAGAGAGCCAAAAAACTTTGCGTTTTTGTTTACTTTTCACAGCCCTTGATTATTTTATTTATTTTATTTATTGAAATACAACACAATGGTGCTAAAGTTAATGCTTTAGCACACTAATATGTGAGGAGAAATTAAACACACACAAAAACATGGTAAAGATAAGGTAAACACGTAAGGTGAAGGGAAACACACATATTACAATACAAAAAAAAAAATCATAATACAAAAACACAAAAAGTAGATCATGAATACATCATAGTAGTGATGAGGCTTAAATCAAAAGCTTTTAAACATTTCTTAAAAGCAGTAAAAGTAGGAGCAGATACAACACTTTCAGGTAGTTTGTTCCACACTCGTGGAACTCTGTGAGAGAAAAAATGGAGTAGGTGGTCAGTACTAGGTTTGGTTAAAGGCTTGATGGCAAAACTATGCTTGCGCAAATCATATCCACATTGACCAAACAAAAAAAATCACTAAAATTTATATCAACAATCCCATGAATAATTTTGTAAGTGAGAAATAAACCAAACTCAAGTCTCTTATATTCCAATGACTTTATGTTTAACGTGTGTAGTCGATGAGAATATGAAGTGTAGGTATATTGCATCGAAAACAGATTTTCTTAGTATAGTGTTTTTGAACAGACTCAATCATAGCAATATCATTTTTTAAGTAAGGAGACCAAAATACAGTATTATATTCTAACAGTGGTCTGATGTAAGTAATATAAGTTTTAAGCAAAATCCAAACATTATTGCTACTAAAACAATGTAAAATTTGATAACAGTGAATTGAAGCTTTTGAAGAAATGTTACAAATATGTTTGTGCCATTTAAGATTGCTGGAGACTACAATACCTAGATCAGAAAGAGCAGACAAAGTGGAAATTATGTTGTTATCAATATGATATTGATTATTGTCATTATTGGGGTGGCGAACAATTGGAAGATGTTGACATTTGGCTGGGGCTAGCGATTAGTTGATTAACTTTTAAATTTTGGAAAATTTTTAAGCCTGCAAGGTTAGCAACAAGAAACAGTAAACAAAACCCAAATTTTTATGGCATAAGTAATTGTTAAAGGTTTTGTTATAAAAAAATTAAAAAGAGACAAACGTTCATGCAGATCACAACGAATGAAAATACTTAATCACATTATAATGGTTTAATAGGTAAATATTCTGAGTCTTTTCAAGTCACCATACGCAATTTTTTTTAGCGAAACCAACCTGGAATTCCCCTTTCAGTACCAGGATGGAATAAAGAAGAAACCAAGAGAAAATAGATCTCTCAAGAAGCGATAGTAATCGCAGGGGGATCCGAGTTAGCTTTACCAACAAAAATGGTTTACGCTGACTTTTTGGAGACCCAAAAATTTTTTAATAATTACATGTAACTTATCAGAGTTACAAACTATCAACAATATAATCACTTTATTAAGAATAAACAAAAAATTACTTCTACCGAGGAAGTGGGAGGGCTGCTGCAGACAACTGGACGACCCTGGTGTATCAAGATAATGTCCAGATTTCAATAAGCGAATGGAAGATGAAGATGGAGAAGTTATTTTTTATGTAAATGTTGTATTTCCTTAATAATGGTTATCGAAGCATCTTTTATAATTCAATCAAGAAAACATTTTGAGGTTCATGATACAATTATTACCTACTTAAATAGATTTACCAATATTATGACCAATCTCATAACGTTTTTTTCAATCCGCGATCAAACGCGCGAAATGCTACAAAACGGCTTGTTGCCACCGAACTTTGCTGAAATCAGTCGAGCAAAAAATTTGAAAGTCTGAGTTTGAGCAGTAGTTAGAGTTGGAGTCTATTTTTTTGAATCAATTAATTTTGTGGTCGAGTGGTTAAAGCGGCGGGATTGTGATCGACACGGTCTTGGTTCAAAACCTACTTGCGCCACTCTGTTGTGTCTTTGGGAACGCCATTTTTTCCTACTTGGTGGTCTTGGCAATCAAGTCATTCTAAATAAAAGTCATGTCTCGTATTTAAAAATTGCAAGCGGACAGCAATATTTTGGCATCTCCGGAAGCACGTTGGGGTAATTGCTTGCCTTACGTAAAGCGCTTCCGGCACTTTCCTGCGAGTTAGGAGGATAAATATAGAGATAAAAATTTAAAAGAAATAAATAAAAAAATTTAATAAGAAAAATTTCTTGCCGTAGAAATTTTATTTGTTATCCTAAAAAATGATTTTGGGAAAAGGATGGATTTGGCGATTGTCAATACTTATTTTAAGAAAGATGAACACAGTGTGACGTATAAGAGTGGAGGAAAAAGTACTCAAGTAGATTATGTGATGTGCAGAAGGAGAAACTTGAAGGAAATGTGTGATTGTAAGGTAATATTGAATGAGTGTGTCGCAAAAGCAGCACCGTATGGTGGTATGCAAAATGGGTCTTATGGTGAAAAAGAAAAAAGCAGAAAAAGTAAAGCCAAAGATACGATGGTGGAAACTAAAAGAGACAAGCTGTCAAGAAGCGTTTAGACAAGAGTTGACCAGGATTTTGGGAGGCAAGGACGGTTACCTGATGAGTGGGACAAAACGGCAGAAATGCTAAGAAAAACAGCTGAAACTGCACTGGGAGTGACATTTGGGAAACGAAAAGGAGAAAGGGAGACTTGGTGGTGGAATGAGGAAGTTCAGGAGAGCATAAAAGAAAAGAAAGAGGCAAAGAAAGCATGGGACAAAACAAGAAATGAAAATATTAAAAAGATATACAAAGAAAAGAAGAGTAAGGCAAAGAAGGCAGTTGCGATGGCAAAGGGACGTGCCTATGACAATTTGTATGCTAGATTGGAAACAAAAGAAGGTGAAAAGGAGTTGTACAAATTGGCTAGGCAGAGAAACAGAGCAAGGAAAGATGTACAGCACGTGAGGGTTATAAAGGATGAAATTGGTAATGTGATGGTAAATTCGGAAGCAGTGTTAACGAGATGGAAGAAGTACTTTGAGAAACTGATGAACGAGGAAAATAACAGAGACCCAGGACAGAGGAAACAGAAGTGATTAATGAAGGAAAATTGTGTCAGTAGAGAAGAAGTAAAAAATGCACTAAGAAGGATGAAAAAAAAAGTAAAGCAGTTGGGCCAGATGAGTTGCCAGTAGAAGTTTGGAAGTGCATGGGAGAGATGGGGATAAAGTTTTTGACCAGACTGTTCAACAGACTATTAATGGGTGAACGGATGCCAGAAGAATGGAGAAGAAGTGTGCTTATCCCAATCTATAAAAACAAAGGAACGCACAGTGCTGTGGAAACTACAGAGGAATAAAGCTAATGAACCACACAATGAAGGTATGGGAAAGAATTATTGAAACAAGGTTAAGAGAGAGTGGAGATCAGCAAACAGCAATATGGATTTATGCCAGGAAAGGAAACCACCGATGCCATGTTTGCTCTAAGAATGTTGATGGAAAAGAACAGGAAAGGTCAAAGAGAGCTACATTGTGTATTTGTGGACCTAGAGAAGGCTTACGACAGGGTTCCACGGGAAGAGCTGTGGTAGGCTACTGTATGAGAAAATCCGGAATAGTGAAAAAGTATGTACAACTAGTACAGGATATGTATGAGGGAAGCGAAACAATGGTGAGGAAACTTACTTGCGCCATTCTGTTGTGTCCTTGGGAAAGACACTTTACGGCACTTTCCCCTGCTTGGTGGTCTTGACAAGCAGTTCTAAATTAAAGTCATATCTCTACTAAATTACTAGCGGACAGCAATATCATGGCATCTACGGAAGAAGGTCGGGGTAATTGCTTACCCTATGTATAGCGCCTCCGTCGCTTTCCTGCGAGTCAGGAGGATAAATATACAGATAAAATAAATAAATAAAGGTGTGCACTGTGCAGTAGGAACTACAGAAAGTTTCAAGGTTAAGGTTGGACTGCACCAGGGATCAGCATTAAGTCCATTCCTTTTTGCAGTGATAATGGACAGGCTAACAGATGAAGTAAGGAGAGAACCACCGTGGACGATGCTGTTTGTTGATGATATTATGATTTGTGAAGAGACCAGGGAAGAAGTAGAGCGGAGATTAGAATCCTGGAGGTATGCATTGGAAAGAAGAGGGATGAAAGTAAGTAGGTCAAAGACCGAATATCTTTGCATAAATGGCGGAAATGATGACGAAACAGTGAAGATGGAGGATGCAAAAGTGCCAAGAATAAAGGAATTTAAGTATTTGGGATCAACGGTGCAAGAAAGTGGTGGTTGTGAGAGGGAGGTAAAGAAGAGAGTGCAGGCAGGATGGAACGGATGGAGAAGAGTATCGGGAGTAATCTGCGACAGGAGGTTACCAGCTAGAGTAAAAGGAAAAGTGTACAGTTCAATGGTAAGACCAGCAATGGTGTATGGACTTGAGACACTGGCAGTCACAAAAAAGCAAGTAGAAGAGATGGAAGTCGCAGAGATGAAAATGTTGAGGTTTGCTATGGGAGTGACGAGAAAAGACAAGATTAGAAACGAGCACATCAGGAGTACCGTTAAGGTTGAACGGTTAGGAATGAAGATGAGGGAGGGTAGGCTGAGGTGGTATGGACATGTCATGAGGAGAGACCAAGAGTATGTAGGAAGAAAAATGATGGAAATGGAGTTACCGGGAAAGAGGAGAAGAGGGAGACCAAAGAGAAGATTTTTAGATGTAGTGAAGGAAGATATGGGGAAAGTTGGTGTGAAGGAGACGGATGTTGAAGACAGAAAGATGTGGAGAATGATGATACGCTGTGGCCACCTTTGACTAAAGGGAAAGGCCGAAAGGAGAAATCCTAAAAAAGGCTGTTTTTTGGGATTCACTTCGAATTTATTGCTTAAATTGTCCAACGTATTGAGTTGAATTCATAATTAAGAACTGCCAAAGAGATAACCTAATTGTTGTTGTAGGAGCAGAATATGAAAATCGCATTGAAACTTTCTCCACTGTCGAGGTTAAGTGAAGTTGTTTGGAGGCAGTGTTGTGATTAGCTTTACACGTTTTTTATGATATTTTTTATGAAATACCTTGACAGTTTAGCAAGTAGAACGAAAATAGTATGTCAAAATTGACTTTGTTATTTTGTATCAATTTCCAGAAAGTTTGCTTATGCAGACGATCTAACATTGTTGCACTCTTCTGGAAACCGGAAGGACTCGGAGGATTTTCAGCCAAGACATTCAATTCAATTTTATTTGCAATCAAGGTATTACGGTACGTTTCGAAGTTATTATTGACAAAGTGATTGCGAAATAAGACACAGCGGCCAAACGATATACATTATTACGCGCATAGCATCAATTGTGCGCGATCCCCGTACCTTTAAAACGAAGTAGTTAAGTTGATTTTAAAAAAGAAAAGGAAACAACTAAGATAAATTTAAAAAAATAAAAAGTGTATGCATTTTGTTTATAAGCGCAAAAGGTTGTAATAATATTGTATAACAGCGGTTCCCAAATTTTTTGTTCAATCCTTTGGACACTTTATAGGTTCGCATGTACCCAGGGGCGCCAGAAGCGGGGGGCAAGGGGGGCAATTGCCCCCCTTTCTTTTTAATATTCTGAAAACACGGGGGCAGATTGTGCCTTTTGAAATTTGTCTTACAGAAATATTTTTAGATCTGCTCTACATTTAATCTATGTAATCTCGATCACCATCAAATGCAACGATGTTTCTAAAATTAAAGACATCCGTAAATCATGGTACAGTAATGAAAGTCGCGAAAATCGTAAGTTTTAGGTAGTGATGGATTTTGAGTGAGGCGAATGAGGCAGATGTTTGTTTAGAGTGAAAGAACGATTTTGAGTGAAGACCTTTGATTTTGGGACGAAAATAGGAAAATCAGAGATCGATTACAAGTGAAAGACCTTTTTTTTTTTTTTAGAGAACACTATGATTTTGGGGCGAAACCAAGAAAATTGGAGATCGACTACAAGTGAAGACCTTTTTTTTTTTAGAGAATACGCTAATTTGATTGCGACATGGTTGCTATAATCGACTTTTGTTGGAGTGCCTTTTTAACCAAAAGTGCCCTTTTTTTGAAATTTGCCCCCATTGAAAAACTCCGGCGCCCCTGCATGTACCCCCAAAATTTTGTCACATTTTAGCGCTAAGCTGAATTTGCTCTGATGCATAACTTACTTTTTATCGTTAAGAAATTCATTGCGATCCTTCAAACAAACTTTAAAATTGGAAGTTTGTGGTGATTAGTTTTATTGCGGCAGTTCAAACTCAGAAGGTTAACCACTAACTTGATTTTATTTACATTTATTTTCTTATTTTAAAAAAAATAGAAACAAAACAATAACAATATTTCAGACAACTTATTTTATCATAATTAAAAAAAAAGCTTAACGTTATCTCACTAATATTTACGGGAGAGTAACTTTATATATTACAATATGCGACAAAGACACATCAGTGTGTGAAAGTGGGCGTAATATCACGAGATTGTGACGACTGTGAGGTTTAAACCATTTTTCTTTGTTTACTTTGTTTATCTTCATTTCATTCATAAGTATTTGTATCGCATTTTTCTTTGACATTATCATTTTGGAAGCATTTTTAATACGCCTTGAATGTTTTGTTTGGATTTTTAATGCCCGTTTCCACTACGACCGTGGAAAAGATTAATCTTTGTTTGTTTTATTGATTTCGTCCTTGTAACAAGGACGAAACAGGTCTGTCGGCACTTGCTTGTTGATTGACTTGACCATTCTTACTTAATGTTTGCAATGGAACTGCATCTTGACTTTACCCAATCTGTGTTAGCTGACTCGATGATGTGGTTAGCATATGGGAACCACCGTCAGTATGCCCTTGAGGCTTAGTGGTGCTTATCGCAGTTACGCTGGTAGAACAATGTTTTCATACCCAGCGTTCAGGTCCACAACTGGCTGTTTGAGGTGTAAAAACCACAAACAGAAAGTTGTGCCAGCTGTTTTTAAGTTTTTCAGCTGGTGTCAACAAGCAGTAATGTCCTGACAAGGACGAAACAGGTCTGTCGGCACTTATTTGTTGATTGACGCAACCATTCTTATTTAATAAAAAATTTATAGCGAAAGAGATGCAATCACAAGCTTAAGAGCAAACAGCGACAATTTTGTGTTTGAACACTAAAGAAAAATTGAACACGCTAGGCAGTTAGTGACCTACCATTCTGAATTAGATAAAAAAAATAAAATGGAATTTGCTACGCTGCAAAGTCATGCAATATGAAATGACATGATGTGAAATTTGAAGATACCTCGTATATAGAAATAGGGCATAAGAAAGTTAAATTCTACGTTTGCAACCAAATTTTATCATTAATACAACTATAGATGGATTTTATCTGAAAATATAAAATTATATTTTGGCAATCAAATTAATCGCTTCAGCTTTAGTCTAGTTTCATGTAAAAAGTGTCATTATTGTTATTTTAATTAAATTTTAAATGAACAAAATATAAAAAGCACACAAAATTATTCAGAACTATGTAATACGAGTTTAAACAAACAGTACAATCGAGCTAACAATGTAACGTAAATAAGCTAGCATCAGGTTTAGGCCTACCATTACATGGATAAGTCTGCTTTTTAGCAACATCCTCATGGATAAGAGCTAAACCAGTGGTTCCCAACCTTTTCAATGTCATGGACCCTTTTGATGATTTTCCTGAAAGTTGTGGACCCCTTTAAAAAAGTTGTGCATCTTTTTGATATTATAATGAGGGCAAAATCTTATTTAAAGGGTTAGCGCCTTAATTGGATTTAATTCTATAATTTAGAATGCCTTGATTGCTTTTTCGAGACATGCTATGTCATCTAGAACAGTGCTCTTCAACAGGGGTTCCGCAAAACATTTAGTTGTGTTCCGTGAAGGGACCGCGAAGATTCTTTGTTTATTACTAGTATTTATTTCTTATTTCAGTATATTGATTTCTCTATATAGTGGTGTTCCGTGTATATAAATAGTTAGTAATGGAATCTTGTGTAGCAAATTTGCAGATTGTGACGTAATCCTATTTACAACTTTAAGAACGTCTGAATTTGCCAACTCCTTTTGTTACGTAATAGTGCGTCTATAATTTTAATTTTTTTCGCTTTACATACTGTATATACGACGGAAATTTCGCACTTTACTATTCAGAAAGATTAGAGTCAATACGTGTTTTGGAAACAAACAGAAGGTCCGTATTGATGATTAGAGTTAACTCAACGTCAGAGTTAGTTGAGGGTAGAGAGGTAAAATCCGCGCTATATCGTTGTAATTTGTTGTTGTTTCAACAGGTTATTGTCGAGAGTTGTAATATGTGGTCATACGGTTTAGATCCAAGGAGCTTTAGGTTAACTGTTGTAAAAGTGGTTGTACGTAGTGAAGGAATTTGTAATAACTGTTTATTTATTAAAGTGTTTAAGTATTTTTTGAAGTGTAGTAACGAAATATTTGATTTTCTTACAAACGATTCGTGATTTCTAAATATTTGTTAGTGGGGATTCCGTGACAAACGCGAAAGCACATCAGGGGTTCGGCGATGACAAAAGAGTTGAAAAGCACTGATCTATTTAATTTCTAACTTTTAACTTTTCTTAAGTGGTCAATAAAGCGATTAGCTATATAAATATGAAATAAAAATCTAAATTTAATTTATTATCAAATTGGGTTTTTTACTAATAATAGCCGCTATGTTAGTGTATAAGTCATTTACTAAAAACATCTCATTCGCTTTTACAAACATTATTAATATTTAGCTTGCCAAGTTCGAAATTTTTAATTATAGAGAAAATTGAAGTTAATTAGTAATATTTTGCCATAATGAGCTGCAAGAAGCGAAAGTACAATGATTCATACATTGAGTATGGGTTTACTTACATAAATACTGCTGAAGAAGAAAAGCCTCAATGCGTGATTTGTTATGAAGTTCTCTCTAATTGCTCTATGAAGTTTTCAAAACTAAAACTCCATTTGCAAACTCGTCACTCCAAGTACTCCCAAAAAGACCGAACTTTTTTTGAAAGACATAGAAGCTCCCTTAAAAGTATGAAGCTTGATTCTGATGGAAGGTTACATGAAACCAATGCAAAGATTCTCAAGGCTTCTTATGCAGTATCTCTCGCTATTGCGAAAGAAAAAAAACCTCACATTATTGGAGAGACCCTGATAAAGCCATGTGCGAAAAAAATGGTTAAAATCGTACTTGGAAAGGAGGCCGAAAAGAAAATAGCTGCTATATCACTGTCAAACAATACAGTCCAAAGAAGAATAGCAGATATGAGCAAAGACATCAAGGAACAAGTTGTAGAAGAAATTCTTTCAGTTCAGTTCAGTTCAGTTCAGTTCAGTTCAGTTCATTTCAGCACCATTTGGTCTCTTCTCAATTCAATTGGATGAATCAACGGATGTTGAATCTTGTTCTCAGCTTATGGCTTTTTTCAGATACAGTATATTTATTCCGAAAAGCTGAAAGAAGAATTTCTTTTCTGTACAGCGCTGAAGGTACAACCAAAGCCTCAGATATCCTTACAACAATGTCTAATTTTTTGAGAATAATAATCTCTCCTGGGTAAATCTTTGCGGCGTTTGCACTGATGGTGCACCCGCAATAATCGGATCAAGGTCAGGTTTTCAAGCACTTGTTAAGCATCGTGCTCCAGCTGTAAAAGGTGTTCATTGTATGATACACTGCCAAGCTTTAGCATCAAAAACTTTACCAGAATCACTATCAAATGTGCTTCAACAGTCCATCAGCTTGGTCAATTACATCAAAAGTAGCGCTTTAAACACAAGAGTTTTCAAGGAACTGTGTGAAGAAACAGAAGCTGAACATAATGTTCTTCTTTTTCACACTAGAGTACGCTGGCTATCGAAAGGAAACATGACAGAAAGAGTCCTTCGACTTCGAAATGAAATCAAAATATTTTGCGAAAAACACAGAAAAACTGATTTTGTGGCATGGCTCGATCATGATGAATGGCAGTTGAGTCTGGCGTATCTTGTTGATATTTTTGATCAATTAAACAAACTTAACTTGCTCATGCAAGGCAGACACACCAATATTATCAAATTTGTAGATGCATTGAAGTCATTCCTATGCAAGCTTCGAATTTGGAGCAAAAAGGTATTGGATGGGAATTACTCTATGTTTGAATCTATTTCAACTTTCGATGGCATCTGTTTGTTCCCCATTTCCAGCATTTCGATGCTGGAAATGGGGAACAAACAGATGCCAGTGTTACTCCAAGAAAATATCATCTTCCATCTGACAGCTCTAGAAGAAGAATTCAAGCATTATTTTCCTGAAGTGAGTGACAAAGAGCTGAATTTGGTAAGAAATCCATTCAGATGTTCTGTTGACAGCATACCTGATGAGCAGCAGGATGAGTTGATTGATCTGCAAAATGATTCCACAACCAAAGACCTTTTAGATGACAACACAGTTGAAGAATTTTGGATTCGTATGATTGGTTCGTATCCTAATGTTGCTAGAGTTGCACTTTGCTCGCTTTTGCCTTTTGTTTCGACGTATTTGTGCGAGTCCGGCTTTTCAACAATGCTTCTCATCAAAACTGCACACAGAAACCGCCTTGAACTGGAAGATGCTTTAAGATGTGCTCTGTCAGAAACTTCTCCTCGTATAGATAAGCTACTCAAGAACAAACAGTGTCAAACGTCTCACTGAACTTGATTTAAATAAAAACTTGAATAATTGTGTTTATATAGAGTTGCGCTTGATTTGTCGTCTTTTGCAAACTACACAACGGCCAGTACCGTAGTTTTTTTATTTTGAAATGTTTTGTTTTCATTTTATGCAAGCAAAGCTCATGGACCCCCAAAAATGTTTCTGTGGACCCCCGGTTGGGAACCACTGAGCTAAACATTAGCAAAAGCACAACGAAGATCATGTTCTGATATTTCGACTTAATTTCCACACTGACATGTCAATCCACATAGCAGTGACGATGGAAACAAAAACAATACTGGAATAGCAGGTGTAGCAATCAAAAACCAAAAATTCACATTACTATTTTTCAGATTACACATCACGTACAAACCCATCATGTTAAAGTCCAACCAGTTTCTCTTGAGTGCCTGTCCCAGTCTGCAGCATCTGAGCGTTTGCAGCAAAAGGATTTCGAATATATGCAAACTTATCTTTACCTAGACTGGAAAATTTCTACTTCCTTCTTAAACTGCATAAGGTATTCAGTGATTAGTTCTGTGAAGCTAATGTGCGTTATGACTCAAAAATTTTTTCATAGAACCTCTTGATGAATCACTTAGAAACAATGTATTAGTCTATTTCAATTTTGGTAAATTATTGGGAACTAGCAAGAACACATGGAAAATATACTAGATCCAATTTAATTAATTACCCAAACAACAAATAAGTTAGATAAGGGTATTCTCTCACATATAATGTACCCCAGTAAGGGAACCCCTGAGACAGAGCAAAGAAATTAAAGAGTGTTTGTGTTTAATGTGATATGATTGGAGTTAAGCAGGATGTCTTCAATCATATTTTTCTTATATGTACTAAACAGTACTCACTTTTACGAAGAACACTTCTCTTATGTTCTTCCATCAGTAAGTACCACCATGGAGAGTGAGCATAGACTCTGCTCTGATGATTGTGTTTGGAAGATTTTTTATGGTTGTCAATATGCTTGACATAATAAAGTCTTCATCTGTTTGTGATAGCTGAGTAGAATGTTCGTGTTTGCAATTGGTAATTGTTGTGATGTACATATACATGGAAATGTTTGCAATCTATAAAAGTAAAAAACCAAATAAAAAAAATCAACCAGACAGCAATATCTTGGCATCTTCAGAAGCAAGTTGTGATAATTGCTTGCACTATGTATAGCACCTCCGATGCTTTCTTGCAAGTTAGGAGGATAAATATTGAGATAAAATGAAAGAAAAAATGAAATGTAGAAAGGTGGATTTTGATCTAATTCATTGTTTTTGCAATCAAATTCGTTTTTTTGCAATCAATTTCGTTTTGCCAAAACTTATATATATATATATCTTTGTATAGGGCACCCGATAAAGTCTATATACATATATAGATAATACGGGGTCTCTGTTTTAGGTCTCCATAATTAAGTTTGTATAATATAGTCTCCATAGTGTACAGTGGTGGCCAAAAGTTTAGCAACACTTGAAAATTTATTAGAAAAAAGCAAAAAACTAATTAAATTTGGCCTAATGGAATACAATTGACTGTTTAAAATATTCAAATATGCATTATTTTATTTGTTTGAAATGATAAAATCATTTACTTGATTAATTATTTATAATTATTAATTTTTTAATTATCTTGAGCAAAATGACACCTGGACAAAAGTATAGCAACATGTTAATTTTTTTTTATTTTTTAAATTTTCATCAAATATTATTAATATTATGTGCTATAACTGAAATTGTCTATCACAACTCGACATCTCTTTGGCATAGAATCAATGAGTTTTTGTCAAAAACTGAGATCAATGGAATTGTAGCACTCAATCAAATTTTTTTGAGATCATTCTTGTTTTTTGAATTTTTTGAGCTCAGCTCGAATTTAATTCTGCACCAGATGTTCTCGATCGGGTTTAGATCTGGGCTTTGGGCCGGCCAATCCAGAACTTTCATTTTGAGATTCTTGAAAATCTTTGAAATCGATTTGGCAGTGTAGATGGGGGCATTATCCTGTTGAAAAATGCTCTTTCTGCCCATGGTCTTTTTCATGAATGGACTGACAGTATTTTTGATGAGCTGTCCATATCTGGAAGCATTCATCCTGCCCTCCAATTTGACCATGGGCCCCATCCCGTGCCAAGAGAAACAACCCCAAATCATGACAGAGTTGCTGCCCATTTGCACCGAGGGCCTGGTGCACTTGATGGAGTGTGTCTCCCCCA